>BQNB010070538.1:0-27315 GCA_026074375.1 Tanacetum coccineum
AAAGACCGACCATGTTTGTAATTAACTAGAGTTATAAGGTGGTTAAGATTAGGTATTCGTTCCCATGATCCAGGAAGAACCAGAGGGATCTACCCAGGGACATTCCATTAGTTAGAATAGAAGTCCTTAGGTATGATAAAAAGGAGTAAAGTGAGAAAAGAGAAAAATGCAGACTAAGACAGAGCTGACACTGGAACAAACCCAACAAGGTATTAGTGATGAAGTCTTGGTAAGCATTGAAGGGGTTAAAGAATTAAAAAGAAATGTAAAGATAAACGGTGAAAAGAAAGAAGCCCTCCTTACACTTAGGCATAAATCGGGTTAATACATATAAGCTGTTGTCTGGTATTGAAGATAGTCATCATAGACCCAGTGATGCATGCACAACCCTTCCCAACCAATTAAGGTCTCTCAAAAGACTCTTGTTTCAATTCTCATAGAGATTAAACACATTTCTATTGACTTTCTCACTTCGAGTTAGTTGATATTGAAAAGGTGGCAGTTTGCTCCAGCCTCCAATTACTAAAACCAAAGTGCACTATCGAGTTTAGAGCCATAAAAGAGATCATACATAAATCTCATTAGGACACTTATGTAAAATATGCTTGCTAATTCACATAATGTAAAAACAAGAAATATATCAAGAGTCCTACGCATTATCCTTGTGATTTTGCCAAAACATTAGAGTGATGCCTAAAAAGTAATCACGGTGACGATGGAAATCCTTCTAGAGCCAACATCAAACAATCTCTGTGGTAGGTGACTTATGAGATCACGGATTGAACTTGTGATACTGGATATCGATTCAGTCCAGCTTATAAATTAACGAATGAATTTTGAAAAAGATAAGACTTTTGGTGTGTTATAAAAACCATTTGCATCTTAACACACCGACTGATTTTCCTAAATCAATTTTCAATCTTATGTCCATGGGAAGCCTCACAAGGGTATCTAGACATAGTAAAGCTAAACACGAATTGATGACTTAATCAAGAAGATAGTAACTTACCGGTTCACTCTTACCGTGTTGTCTGCTTTGAGACACTCCGGTAATGAGAATGGCTAGTGTACCTGCAAAACCCTGTCAAGGAGATTCTTTGAAATTCTACCTGATCACAGGTTGTATTTATACTAATTAACAGGGAACCGTGGTTATTACAACCGTATTTGACAAAGTGTCAAAGACACTTTCATCCATATATGTTGTTTATCACTAACCCATTCATGCAGATTTCCTGACGGTGGCAGCAGATAACCGATGACAAGTCAAAGTTAATGCCACATGCTCATACTCGACTGACATATTTAATGACATCATGAAATTTCAAGTACATGTTTCAAGACTTCCTCTACTCTGATACCGTACGTCTTTCTTGAAGTGACGAAGTATTAAAGTTAAAGAATTTTAAGAAATTTCCGCTACTGTGATACCGCACGTCTTCCATGAAGTAACGAAGTGTTAAAGTTAAAGAAATTCAAGAAAGATGGTTACACAAGCTTTCAAAATCAAGAATAATATGAGCATGTCGGTCCAAAGTCACAAGATCACAAGAAGGTAAAGATTACAAGATGGCGAAAAGAGATTATGCTTGGTTGATGATCTTTAGAAGCTCAAGATCACACACAAGTCAAGTTAAAGAGACAAGCTAAAGCCTAAAAGTCTAAAGATTAATATATCAATATTCACAAAATAAAGATCATGAAAACAAGACTACAAGCAAAGATTGAAGACATTCATAGAATGTAGAGCTTAAGTTTTTTTTGTAAATTAGAGTGACCTCCCTTAGGGGGAGATTGTTAGAAATTGAGAAAAGACTCGGTCACTGCCAATATATTATAGAATAGCTTGTAGCGTAATATTTAGAAACTTACCAAGCTAAACGGGCCAACATAAGACTCCCTTATGTTGACCGTCCCTAGTATAGCTATAAATACCCCTCTCCACACCTTGGAGAGGGTTGGTTGTTCATTTGGTTCTTTTACATAATACATTTTCCCTTCCTTTCTTCCTCTAAGGGCTACAACCCACTTTCTCTCTCTAAACTTTCTTTCTTGCTTAGTTGTTAAGTGATTTGATACATCTACAATCAACATGGTGTTATAAGGTTATTTGCATGGGTTAATTGGTTGGGTTGAAGAGCTAGCTAGAACTTTGGGTTGATTATTGTTGTTACCATCATCAAAACTCTCTTTTGTAAGGAATTGATTTACATTATTTTCTTTTGTAATTTATTTGTATTCATAAATGTATTTTCTGAGTTTGTAATGTATTTACATATGCTATTGATTTATTGGAAAAAAATATGGCATTGTACACAAGAATACTGAACTGGAAAACTTGTTTGGATGGGTTTATAACATTGCTTTTGGATCTGTTTTGGACCAGCAGCTATTTAAGTGTATAACGAATTATTTTTGGCTTGTGAAGATCTGGGAAAGTTGATAGGGTTGTATAAAAATGTATTAGGTTCATGTAGCCATTTTCATGAGGCCGTAACTATGTCGGATGAATGAGTTATGGCTATTTTGGTAAAACTAGTCAAAAATTGACACCAGATTTCGAAATTGTAATAAGTCCATAAATTTGTATAAAAACACCTAAATATGTAAAACTGTAGGACCTAGGTGTTGAGCTAACTTCTATTTTCTGCGTGTTTGAGGCCCTACGAACACACGGTTTAGGAGATACGTTAAAAATGGTAAAGAGGTAAAATCCAGAAAATAATCTGCACTTGTATTGAGGGTAAAATGGTAATTTCACCCATGTTCTAAAACGTTTTGGGCAGTGGGCCCTATATTTATGGAAAATAGACTCGAAATGCCTTCTGTAGGAGAAAACCTCATATTTTTATCATATACGGATTAGGAATTAGGAGGGTATAATGTTGAGGTAAATGCAGAATTTGAAGATTTACGTATTGTCTTGAACTAGAAAATGTAAGCATAGACTTTTATAAAATCGGTTATAAGAAGTAAAACTAAGAATATGTTTTAGTACATATTAGATTGGGTTGGTTGACATATTTTGGGTAATCGCTACCTTTGAAAAACCTTAGTGCAATGCCATACTATTTACGAAAACACATCTTATAAACACTTGTTATTTTTACGTATTGAGTACTATTTCATTATTCTAAATTACGCCGTATCCTTTAGGTGGTACTTAGAGGTTTTTGCTCGTCCAAAGATTTTACCATTCTCTGGTCTTTTTACTCAAGGTGAGTTCATAGCCCATTTTTCTACTTATTTGTTTTACAAACGCTACGGGGTGAGATTACATGCTTGATTTACACATTGGACACACGTACTTTTGAAATTGTATGTTATTTCTTGATTATTATTGCCTAAGTACCTACTGCCAATTAAGTTCCCCTTATCATGAGACGTTAATTGCTATTGTAATAAACGTGAGTGTTGTGCATAGATCTATTGGGTTTGACAATCCCCGTCCAGGTACGCAACAACTAATACCAACCAACGGACGCATTTAACATTTGAAATAATAACACTTGGGTGTTGGGCAGAACATCCTACTTTTTAATAGGGCACAAACCTGATTGGGGTTTTGCATATTGTTAAGGTTCAGTGTCATGAACTTAGAGCAATAATACATATTTCTTTTAGACTTGGTGAATTCATTTCTGTTGTATACACTACTTAAATCTTGTGGTCCATACTTTTACTGATAAACCTATGAATTCACTCAACAATTTTGTTGACTTTTTAGCATTTTTTATCTTAGGTTTTTAGGTATTTTGCTCAAAAGGAAGCCGCGCGGATATTGTCACACCCCCAAATAGGGTCCTGTCAGAATAGCAAACTAGGGCGTGATGTCATACATATCTCAAGTACAAAGCATAAAGAACGACCTCTAAAGGGGTACGTATTAGAAAATCATAACTCGTTGTGTGAATTTAATAGTAAATAAGTCTTACAAACCATTTCAAAGAGATTAAAACATAGCGGAAGCAATATGAAAACATAGCATAAGCAATAATAAGTTTTGACAAAGACAACGAGTATGAGTAATGATAGTCTTGAAATCAGTCGAAGTCACATTGCATAAAGACTTCTAAAAGCACACCTTGAAAATCCAAGCTAAGCACCTGAGAAAAACATGCTTAAAACATCAACATAAATTTGGTGAATACATAGGTTTAATTCAAACGTAATTATAGTGGACCACAAGATTTCAAAACGTATGCGACAGTTATAACAAATACAACTTCACATAAAAGGAATTTACGTTGCGCTAAGCTCATGACACCAAAGCTAATAGTGGAAAGTAGCATGTACATTTCCATATAAAGTTGCGCTGGTAGGTGTCCGACCAAAGACCACCCAGTTACGGTTCGAGATGAGTTACATCCGTTGGCCTGTACAGTCCGTCGTACCCGACAAGTAAGAATTACCAAACCCGAATGGGGATTATCAGTCCCAATAGATCTATTTATTCATGCGCGCTTACTTAACCAGCCAGTCGGTTAAAGGTAATTAATGATTTATGATAGTACGGGCAAATAGTGGTCTAACGCTACTTAAGCAACACATAAACAAGGGAAAGTATCACGTAAAGTACTTGTGTCCGGTTTAAGAAAACAAGCAATGTTTCTCACCCCAAAGTTGTAAAAATGTATTCAAAATGTGTAAAAAACATGGGGCTATGAACTCACAGTAATCGATACAGTATAGCAGCTAAAATAGAAAGGTCACGAGTGATGCACAACGATGCTAGGTCTCGACATAAGGATGAATGGTCGGATTTTAGAATTTACACGATGAACAAAAGAATGTGAAACGAATAAGAGTTTGGAAAGTAGTTGGACGTTTATTACAAGGAAATTGTCCTTAATAAAGTTTTAGTGTGGTAGTCATAGTGGTTTTTGACTCGAAGAAACGTGTTACGAAGTTAAATATATAGTATATTAGAAAATTAACAAATAAATAAATTTCAGCATTTTACCCGGTAACCCAAAATAATGATTTAGATATTAGGAAAAATAATGTTTGTATGTTTTTGAATTACGTAACTTCCCGGCAGGTCACCCATACTAGTGCTACCCTCGCACGAGCACGCTTAACTGCCGGTATTAAAGAAAATACTTGGATATAAAATGTAAATATGTATTTTAGTTTATTAAACTAAATTAAGTATATATATTATTTATTATTTATAAATAATATGTTTTAGAAAAGTTTTTAAAATATAAGATATCACAAATAATTTTAAATATATAATTTTCATGAAATTTCGACATGACCCGTTCGTAAATAATAGTTTTCCAAAGTCGTAGACTTTTATTCCCAAAATACTTTCAACGCTTTTCTCAAATCACTATATTCCCAACTAAGTTACGATATTAATAATAAACGTTTATACGCTCCATTAAGTAGTAAAAATAAGTCAAAACCGTAAATGGACCTTTATTGGGCTTTTAGGCACAATAAGCTTAAACGAGTGATCAGAAATGCGATACGCTCAAAATAAGTAAACGATTAAGTAATAGATACGTAGCTTATCAAATAAGCTTTGGATAAGCTTATTGTTGGACCGAGGTCCAAGAAGCTAACCAAACAAGTACGTGTTAGATAAATAAGTCCAATAAGCAAACAAGTATCCAACTTATTCAATAAGCCAACACGAGCCAAAATAAGCTATCCAATAAGCCAAGCCGTGGGTTTGAAGCCACGATTTAGGCTTGGATATTGGGCCGAGGCCCACTAGTCTATTTAAGTTCATGTGGGTTTATTAAATGAGTCCAATAAGCTTATCTTTTTACTAGGAAGCTAAGTAAGCCATGAAAATAAGTCGTAGAGTTAAGACAATAATCAAATAAGCATAAAGTTCGAACCTTTATGGTTTGTTTGTGTGTTCGACACACATAAGTACGTCAATAAGCTCGATCGAGCTTATTAATAAGCTAAAACAAGTAAAAAGCTTTATAAAAAACCATATCTTTACAAAAGTTTCACCACGACAATAAAACTGACATTTCCTTCATTTCCTTTTTAAGATTTTCGAACCAAAGACACAACCTTTTTAAGGTTGTGTAAATGTTCAAGTTTTGATTTTTAACAATCCGTTTATACAACTAGTTTCTAAACGTTATGAGGATCAAAGAAGTACGACTAGAATTTGAAAAGATGAACTTACAGATGAAATGAATGAAGGGATGATTAAAGCTAACGAACAACACGAACAATACCCAAACTAACTATTTATATAACCCGAATATACTTGAGCTTCCAAAATCTTGATCAAAGTTGAACTATGGTGGTGGTGTGATGGTTGTTGGCAGCAGACGACAAGAGAGAGTGGAAAGGGAGAGGAGAATTTTAATGTTTGTGTTTAGAGTGAGAAAGTGATGAATGAAATGAATGAAGGATTCAAATTATGTAGGAAAACAATGTGTCTAGGTTCATTGCTTAAGCTTAAACCTAGAACATTCTTGAAAAGGAATACTATGTTGCTAGGCATCAAAGGGACAAGACTTGCTAGCTTTTAGGGGGAATGTGGGAAGGGGGGGGGGGGGGGGACGCCACATAGGGGGAACAAGGGGGAAAGTTTTGCCAACTTTGATAGTTTAATTCAACTTAAGAATCATATGTTCCTTGATATTTATTTACACATTCTCTAGATATTTTTAAACGGTTTAACGGTATACGCAAAAACTGAAAACGCGCTATATCTTTTAAATAAAATTCTAAAATTTTAAATATCAATCCGAAACGTAAAAATGCAACGACTGTCGAAAGACTACGATATATAGCAACCCGGAATGCTTCCGGTAACGATTCTCAGATAATAACGAGATAACTTCCCGGATAAACGTAAAAATTTCACATAACTTATAAAATTTAAAATACTGAACTGAAAAGATTAAAATATTGGTTGGAAATTTATGAGGTTTCACATCCTTTCCCCGTTAAAAGAGCTTTGTCCTTAAAACCTAAGACGTAATGTCTGCCATGGGTGCGGAATTGACGAAACGATGAGGATACTTCTTATGCGTTCGATCTTCACATTCCTAAGTGAACTCAGGACCTCTCCTAGAGTTCCAACGTACTTTAAAAATTAGGATACAGCTTTGCTTCAGACGTTTGACTTCACGGTCCATGATTTTGACAAGCTCTTCTATGAAATGGAGCTTGTCATCGATTTGGATTTCATCCAACAGTATAGTAAGAGTTTCGTCGGATAGGCATTTCTTCAGGTTCGAGACATGAAACATACTATGAACCCTACTCAACTACTCTGGGAGTTTAAGTCGATAGGCAACGGTTCCAACTTTGGTAATAATCTTGAAAGATCCGATATATCAAGGGTTCAGCTTTCCCCGTTTGCCAAAACATATCACCCCTTTCCATGGTGACACTTTCAGCATGATCTTATCTCCTACTTGAAACTTAAGGAGTTTTCATCTTACATCAGCGTAGCTCTTTTGACGATCACGGACAGCTTGAATACGGCTCTTGATTTGAATAATCTTCTCAGTTGTATCATGAATGATCTCTGGGCCCGTGAGTTGACTATCTCTAACTTCAGCCCAGCAGATAGGTGATCGACACTTACGTCCATACAATGCCTCAAATGGTGCAGCCTTAATAATGGTATGGTAGCTGTTGTTATACGAAAATTATACCAACGGAAACTGTCTATCCTAAAATTTTCCGAAGTCAAGCATACATGCACACAACATATGTTCCAATGTATGGATGCTCCTCTCACTTTGACCATCAGTTTGTGGGTGATAAGTTGTACTCATATCCAGTCGAGTACATAGTGCTTTGTGAAGAGACCTCCAAAAGTGTGAAGCAAATCTGTCGTCTTGATCAGAGATGATCAAAATTGGCACTCCGTGTCTCGAAACCACTTCTTATAAATACTGTCTTGTCAACTTTTCTAGTGAGTCATCTTCTCTAATGGGTAGGAAATTTTCAGACTTGGTGAGACGATCAACGATTACCCAAATTGTGTCTTGACCGGTTGCCGTCTTTGGCAACTTAGTGACGAAGTTCATTGTTATTTTCTGCCATTTCCACTGGGGAATCTCTGGTTGAACCAATAATCCAGATGGTTTCTGATATTCAGCCTTAACTTTGGCACACATTAGACACTTGCTAAGATAGGTGGCAATCTCTGCTTTTATGTTGGGCCAGCAATACAACTTCTTCAAATCTTGGTACATCTTATCTGATCCAGGATGGATGGAATACTTTGATATATGCGACTCATGCATAATCAACGCTCTCAAGTCACCAAAACACGGAATCCAACTCCTGTTGTTCAGACACAACATTCTGCCAGCATGAGTTTCGAGTTTATTAATCAGACCATATAGATCTTCCGTTATGTAGTTCTCTTTCTTCCTCGCCTCGGCTTGAGCATTCAAAATTTTCTTGGGAAGTTTCAATCATATAGTCATCACTAAGGCTCAAACTCACAGTGGTTTAATCCTTTCCTTCTAGCTTAAGCCATCTGCCACCATGTTCGCCTTTCCTGGGTGGTAACAAATCTCATAGTCGTAGTCACTTAACAATTCCAACCATAGACATTGTCTCATGTTCAGCTCTTTCTGATCCAGAATATGCTGCAAACTCTTGTGATCAGTGAACATAACACACTTCGTGCCATACAGATAGTGTCTCCACATCTTCACGGCAAACACTACTGCTCCAAGCTCTAAGTCGTGTGTGGTATAGTTCTTCTCATAAACCTTGAGTTGGCGAGATGGGTAGGCTATGACCTTCTCCCTTTGCATCAAAACTGCGCCCAACCCTTTACGCGAAGCATCGCAGTAGACCACAAAGTTCTCACTTCCTTCAGGTAAAGCCAAAATTAGCGCACTACAAAATTTCTATTTCAACAGCTAGAACGCGGCTTCTTCCTTTTCTCCCTAATCAAACTTCATATGTCTAACGATTTTCGAGAAACCTTCGATAAATCATCGGTAGTAACCAGCAAGACCTAAAAGTTGACAAATTTTGGTTGGATTCTTAGGTGACGCCCAATCCTTGACTGAATCAATCTTAGCAGGATCAACGTGAATGCCTTCAATATCAATCACATGACCGAGAAATTTCACTTTTGATAACCAAAATTCAAACTTGGAAAACTTTGCAAACAATTTCTCTTCCTTAAGTAACCTCAATATCAACTTAAGGTGTCCTTCATGCTCATTCTTATTCTTGGAGTAGATCAATATATCATCGATGAAAATAATCACTATTTATCCAAATACGGTTTGCACACCCGATTCATCAGATCCATGAATACCGTCGGTGCGTTGGTTAGTCCAAATGGCATTACTTAGAACTCGTAGTGACCATAGCGAGTCCTAAACGCCGTCTTTGGAATATCCTCTTCACGGACTCTGAGTTGGTGATAACCATACCTCAAGTTGATCTTAGAGTAGACTCTTGACCCTTGCAGCTGATCAAACAAATCGTCGATTCTCGAAAATGGATATCAGTTCTTTACAGTAAGTTTTTTTAGTTCACGGTAGTCGATACAAATCCAAAAAGATCCATCTTTCTCCTTGATGAACAAGACCGGAGCTCCCCAGGGTGAGGAACTACGTCTTATAAATCCCTTGTCAAAAAGTTCCTGCAATTGAGTGGATAACTCTTGCATCTCTGACGGTGCTAAACGATATGGGGATCGTGATACAGGTGTAGCACCAAGGACTAAGTCGATTTGAAATTCAACTTGTCGAGTAGGTGGTAATCCAGGCAAGTCTTCTAGAAATACTTCTAGGAAATCTTATACAATCGGCACATCCTCAATTCGTTTCTCCTTCGACTTGTCATCAGCCTTCTTTGCCGTAACTTATGCTGGGTAAACTTGGCAACCCTTCTGGATGTACTTCTGGGTTTTGGTGCACAAGATGAAATTCAAATTTGACTTACTTCCACCGTCGCATCCACTGTCTTCGATTATCAACACTTCATCTCCGTAAGGAATACGAACGATCTTTTCGTCACAAACGATTACCGCGTAGTATTTCGCCAACCAATCCATACCGATAATGACGTCAAAACTACCGAGTTCTACAGGCATTACGTCAATATCGAACGGGTTACCTAGTAATCCTAACGTGCAACCTCTAAGTATCACATTAGTTTTTGAAGTTCTTCCATCGGCAAATTCTATAGCGTAACTAACGTCTAAAGTGGATGGGATGACATCAAGTAAGACACTAAAGGTAGTCGACACAAAACTTCTATCGGCACCCGAATCAAATAACATAGAAGCATAGTGATTATTGAGAAGGAACGTACCCGTGATGACTTTGGAATTTGGGTTAGCTCCTCCTCCTCTAATTGTATAAGCTCTTGCTTTAGCCTTATTGTTCCCAGTCTTATTCCCTATCTTATTTTTGCGGTTCTGGTTTCTCAACTTGGGACACTCACTCCTATAATGTCCTTGTCTTCCACACTCATAGCAAGTAACACCCGTCTGAATTCCAACTAGGGCCCTCTAAGGGGTAGTAGTAACTGCGGTTCTACAATCTCTAGTCATGTGACCAACCCTCTTGCAGTTACCGCATTTCACTATACATGGCCCTTCGTGGTGCATTCTGCACTTGCTGCAGTAAGGCAAAGCTCTAGCATACGCTTTCCTTTCAACATTGTTTCCAACCGTATAAGCTCTTGACACATTCTGACTATTAACGTTCTGCCTTTTAAAGGGTTGTTATTGTTGTCCACGGTTGTCTCTTACGTTATTGTCAAACCTTCTCTTGTTCTCAGCATTCTTAACAGCGTAACCCTTCAACTTCTGGTCCATCAAGTTGTTTACAATACGGATTGCATCCTGGAGTCTAGTAGGTTCAGCAACAATCACATTTCCTTGAATGTTATTCGGAAGACCACTAATGTACTTCTCAACATTATTCTTCTCTTCTGGGACCATCTTAGTGCACAATAGAGTCAACTCTTGGAACCTCTGGTTGTAAGCAGTCAGGTCATTACTCTTTACTGTCAAATTCGACAATTTCGTCTCCATTTTCTAGATCTCATTCCTAGGACAATAGACCTCAGTCATTAGCTTCATTGTAGGTCCTTGTGTTAGATCTATATAGCCTTTGTAAGACAATAGTTAACTTGAATAAATCCAAATAAACTATGTAAGAGACACTAACAATGAATATCAAGTGTTAATGCGGAATCTTAACACAAGTTTTAAGAAGAATATAATACTAACTTTGCTATTGATTTCTATTAATCTTCAATGCTTCTATTCGATATATATAACTCTATGTCGTAGGGTTCCTTTTATACACCAAGGAAACCCTATAAGGCTTTACAAAATGTATGAAAGGATAATGCATATCCTTCCCTAAGATATCTCCTAAAATATCTCTAAGATAACTATTACCTCTATTCTGTTACATAAACAGACTTAACTACATTTGACCAGTACTAACTATAGTACTGCCACTCTACCAGTACTAACTATAGTACTGCCAGACTTAACTTAGTACTGCCAGACTTAACTTAGTACTGCCCGAACTAACTAATACTACCAGACTTAACTGTTATACTACCAGTATTAAGTCTTTTACAATATTTTTCCCAACACTAGTATCAACAATTCTAGTGAAAAATTAGTGGCTGTTACCCCAAAGAAAAATGACAAAAGAGTTACATTCACTGAGCCCGTCACATCATTAGGAAACACAAACACAAAAACAACTTCTTCATCAAACCTAGTTTCTAACAAACCTATGTTGTCTTCTACAGGAGTAAACCCGTCTAATAGTGCTAGCGGATTATAGCCTTCAGGAACTACAAAGAAAGATAAGATTAAGCAAACACCAAGTAGTACTACGAAGAATAAAGTAGAAGGCCACCCTAGGACAATTAAATCTAGTTTGAAAAATAAGAACAGTGTTGTTGAACCTAAAGGAAATGCAAATGTGCAGCATTTCAAGCTTAATGCGAATTCTGAACTTCTATATGTTAAGTGTAATGGTTGCATGCTTTATGATAATTATGATTTGTGTGTTCTTGATTTTATCAATAATGTGAATGCTGGTGTAAAATCTAAATATGTTAAGAAAAGTTTTAAGAGAAAAGTTTGGAAACCAACAGGAAAGGTGTTTTGCAAATATTAGATACATTTGGAGACCTATTGGTCGGACCTTCACTATAGTAGGATATGCATGCCCTTTAACTAGGATTATCACAACTGCTGAAGTGCCCCTTAGGAAACAAACTGTTCTAGAAAGTGATACACCTAAGCCTGTTGTAATATTGGTTTACTCAAGGAAATCTAGGAAACCTAAAAATAATGTTCCTGTTAGCAAATCTAAGGTTCTTAAATCTATATCTGCTAACAAAAAGGAATCCAGTAAATATTAGGGATCCATAGTTTCTAATGTTCCATCTTCATCTCTCAATGAATGCAGGTCGTCTAAATTATTCTCTGGTATTTGGACTCCGACTGCTCTAAGCATATGACCGGAGATCGCTCTCAGCTCACCAATTTCGTCAATAAATTTTTGGGTACTATAAAATTCGGAAATGATCACGTGGAAAATATATTAGGATATGGTGATTATTAGACTGGGAATGTTATGATATCAAGGGTTTACTACGTCGAAGGACTTGGACACAACTTATTCTCCGTTGGGCAATTCTGTGATTCGAACCTTGAAGTTCCTTTTCGCTAACACACCTGCTTCATTCATAATCTAGAAGGTGTTGATCTATTGACTGAATCTCGAGGCAACAATCTGTATACTCTGTCTCTTGGAGATATGATGGCATCTTCTCCTATATGTCTCTTGTCAAAAGCCTCAAAGACTAAGTCTTGGCTATGGCACCGACGTCTATCTCATATGAACTTTGGTGCAATTAACCATTTAGCTAGACACGGTCTTGTTCGAGGTCTCCCTAAGCTAAAATTTAAAAAGGACCATCTGTTTTCTGCATGTGTAATGGGCAAAAGCAAGAAGAAACCCCACAAACCTAAATCTGAAGACACCAAACCACGAAAAACACTAATCTCTTGCACATGGATCATGTGTAGCAATGCGTGTCGCAAGGTGTTTAATGGAAAGAGTACATCCTCATCATTGTCGATGAATACTCCTCGAATTAACCATGGTTAATGCTTAATTGTCAAAAGATGAAGCTCTAGATTTCATAATCAAGTTTCTCAAGATGATCCAAGTGCGGCTTAAAGTGCCTATCAGATGAATCAGAACATATAATAGAACTGAGTTTGTTAATCAAACATTGTGTGAATATTATGAAAAGATTGGCATCTCTTATGAAACATCTGTTGCTCGCTCTCCATAGCAAAATGGTGTCGTTGAAAGACGTAATTATATGCTAATTGAAGTTGCCCACACAATGTTGATTTATGCAAAAGCTCCGTTATTTCTATGGGCTAAAGCAGTGGCTACCACATGTTACACCCAAAATCGTTCCATCATACGCCTTCGTCACGGCAAAACACCATATGAGCTTTTACATGACAAACTTCCTGACTTATCTTTCTTCCATGTATTTGGTGCACTCTGCTATCCAACGAATGATAGTGAGAATTTGGGCAAGTTACAACCAAAGGCTGATATTGGTATTTTCATTGGTTATGCACCCACGAAGAAAGCATTTCGAATTTACAACCGACGTACCAGACGAATCATTGAGACAATTCATGTAGATTTTGATGAGCTGACTGCGATGGCTTCTGAACACAGCAGTTCAGGACCCGCACTTCATGAAATGACTCCTGCAACAATCAGTTCAGGACTCGTGCCAAACCCTCCTCCTTCAACACCGTTTGTACCACCTTCGAGAACTGACTGGGATATGTTGTTTCAACCGTTGTTCGATGAATTACTCAATCCCCCACCTAGTGTTGATCACCCAGCCCCTGAAGTCGTTGCTCCAATTGATGAAGTAGCAGCTCCAGTACCCGCTGTATCAACCGGTTCACCTTCCTCAACTACAGTTGACCAAGATGCACCATCACCAAGTAACTCTCAAACAACACCCGATACCCAACCTCCCGTCATTCCTAACGATGTTGAAGAAGACAATCATGATATTGAAGTTGCACATATGGGTAATGATCCGTACTTTGGTATTCCAATTCCAGAAGTTCCTTCTGATCAATCTTCATCGTCGGATTCTATTCATACAAATGTGCCTCCCGATCACCAAATTTCTGAACACAATAACAAATGGACTAAGGATCATCTACTTGAAAATATAATCGGTGAACTCGCTAGACCAGTTTCCACAAGGCTGCAATTACATGAGCAAGCTCTTTTCTGTTACTATGATGCTTTCCTCACTGCTGTTGAACCCAAGACGTATAAAGATGCTTTGACTCAAGCTTGCTGGATCGAAGCAATGCAAGAAGAACTCAATGAGTTCGAACGTCTTGAAGTATGGGAGCTCGTACCCCGACCAGATAAAGTTATGGTTATTACTTTGAAGTGGATATACAAAGTGAAACTAGACGAACTAGGAGGTATACTAAAGAACAAAGCTCGATTAGTGGCTCGGGGTTATCGTCAAGAGGAGGGAATCGATTTTGAAGAGTCTTTTGCTTCGGTTGCATGATTAGAGGCTATAAGGATTTTTTTCGCGTTTGCTGCTCATATGAACATGTTCGTCTACCAAATGGATGTGAAGACTGTGTTTCTGAATGGTAATCTGCGGGAAGAAGTTTATGTTAGCCAGCCAGATGGGTTTGTGGATAAAGATAAACCAAATCACGTGTACAAGCTTAAGAAAGCTCTTTATGGGTTGAAACAAGCTCTACGCGCGTGGTATGACATGTTGTTTTCGTTCCTAATATCCTAAGACTTCTCCAAAGGTTCAGTGGATCCCACATTGTTCATATGTAGAGACGGCAAGGAACTACTTCTGGTACAAATATATGTTGATGATATCATTTTTGCTGTATCTACACCTGAACTTTGTGACCTATTTTCTAAAATCATGTGTTTAAAATTTAAGATGTCAATGATGGGCAAAATCTCATTTTTCTTAGGACTACAGATTTCTCAAAGTCCCAGAGGCATCTTTATTAACTAGTCAAAATATGCCCTTAAATCCTTAAAGAAATATGGTTTTAACTATTGTGACCCAGTGGATACTCCCATGGTGGAGATATCCAAACTGGATGAGGATAAAGAAGGGAAAGTCGTTGATCCATCACACTATCTTGGTATGATAGGCACCCTCCTTTATCTCACAGCCAGTAGACCTGACCTATAATTTGCTATATGTATGTGTGCCCGGTATCAGGCTCGGCCTACCGAAAAGCACTTAACGTAGTAAAAAGGATCTTTCGATATCTAAAAGGAACCGTTAATCGGGGACTATGGTATCCAAAGGATTCTTCAATTGCTCTAACATCATTTGCAGATGCGGATCATGCTGGTTTTCAAGATACACGCCGTAGTACATCTGGTAGTATGTAATTTTTGGGAGATAGACATATCAATTGGTCATCAAAAAGGCAAAAAAGCGTTGCGATATCTAGTACGGAAGCTGAATATATTGCTTTATCCGGCTGTTGTGTTCAAATCCTTTAGATGAGATCGCAGCTTACCGACTGTGGCTTTGGTTTCAACAAAATTCCAATGTACTGTGATAAAAAAAGCGCTATTGCCTTATGCTACAACAACGTTCAACATTCCAAATCAAAGCATATAGACATCAGATTTCACTTTATCAAAGAGCATATTGAGAATGGGGTGATCAAACTTTACTTTGTCAATACGGAGTATCAACTGGCGGACATCTTCACTAAAGCTCTTGGCCGAGAAAGAATTGAATTTCTCATCAACAAGTTGGGAATGCGGAGTTTTACGCCGGAGACTCTGAAACAATTGGCAGATGAAGTTGATGAATAGTGGTGGTACCTATTCACATATCATGTATCATATGTATATATATAAAACCATAAAAACCAAAAAGATAGTATACATCCATTCCTTTTACTTCTCTCACTAAGGTCCTTACTATTTTCATATCAGAAAGATTACTTGTAATTCTTTTTAAAGCAATAGTACTAGTTTAACTTAGAAATTTTTCTTAATTCTTCATCATGCTTAGTTACTAAGTTACACTAGCCAGTACTAACTTTTATGCTGAGTAGTTGTAACTTTTCTCTAGCATTAATGAAATATACTAGCAGTAGTACTAACTTTTGTACGAACATACTAATATTATACTAACAGTAGTAACTAGCAGCTAGTAACTTTATACTACCAGTACTAACTACTTAGCATAATTTTCATTAGTATTACCAACATTACAAAGTATACCTGAGCAGTATTAACTCTAACAATAATCTTGAAGTCTTTAAATCCCAACATTACTACCTTTGTTGTTATGTGCAAAACTTATGGTTGTGAGCCCATCGTCGAGCTCTTCCGAGGGTTCTTTAATTTGTGTTAGGCTGGTAAATGGTTTGACCTATTCGCCAAAAGGCCTAAGAAGCACATTCCTTATTTGTTTCCCAAAGTCATTACCCGTAATCGTGGGTTGGAAGAGAGATTCTTAATAGTCTAACAACCACTCATTTTCTGCCAAATACCCACAACTTCTTCTTGAACAAAACATATATGATTTAAAATATAACAAAGATAAGCTTCCAACGCCTTGGTCGTTATCCTACGAGCGTTCATATTTTTCTTGATCCTATCCTTTTTCTGGCTGGCCTCCAATCTTCGTGGGGACATGGCCAACAACGACCTTCGATCTTAGTGGGTAGCCAAGGTATTTCTCTCCCCAATTTCCTTTCTTGTCTTTCTTTTATGCTGATATATGATTTACTTTTTCTTTTTGCAGAAATGGCTTTTAGGAACTTTGTCTATGCTAAGGATGAAGAGGAATTGTCCTTTATACCCAATGAACCTTCTCTAGCCTTCGGTACTGGTTCCCCGTTCGTGTTAGTCAATATAGAACCTCTTATGACTGACGAGGAGCCTGTACTGCAGCCGGCTAAGGCTACACCAGATTCTGGAGGAAGCCCTAAACGTGAATTGTTTGTTGTGCATCCTAGGGGTGTAGCTATTCGTATGAAGAATAGGAAAAAAAAAAAAAAAAAAAAAAATTCTAAAAAAAACTAAAAAAAAAATAAAAAAAAAAAAAATAAAAAAAAAAAAAAAGTGTAAGACTCAGGGAGGGTCATCCAAGCCTCCTGTGATGAGGAAACTTGCTCCTAGATCTTCGACTGCTCATGCCACTCATGCCAAGACTTCTGCTTCGAAGGATGATGTCTCTTTTCTAACAATATCTAATGAAGATGAAGGTAAACTTCCATATTTTGAGCTTGTCTCTATTATTTTCGCTGCATCAGGCGCGTACTTAGTTTGCTTTTCCTTTTTGTTTTGTAGGCCTCTCTTGATGTTCTTAGCTATAAATATATTATGCATGTTCATCTCAAGATTTCAGCTATTACGCCTCCATCTCTAGAAAATATTTTTTGGATCATTATATGGACGTTGAGTTGTAGATCTTCCATGACGTTGTTATGCTCGACAAGCTTTTGTGATACGTTCTCTGAACAAGAGATCTCTGTGAGTTTCTAAGAGTCATGAGAAGCTTAAGGTGAATGTGACATGATAAGAGAGGAGAGAGGGGCTCGCAGAGAGACGTCTGAGGAGTATTCGAGCCAAGTGTGAAGTTGCCATGTTCGAATTTCGAGCAAGAACTTCGTGTGGTTGCCTTAAGGGAGAAGATATCCACTTTGTCTTTCGAAGTGAAAGAACACAAAGCCAATCTTGAAAGGATGATGTTGGAGAACTAAAAGTGGACAGGTTCCCAAGCTAACCTTTCGTCCTTGGGGTAACAGGTTATGTCGTTGGTAGCTGAGAAGCCACGGTTGGAGACTGTCAAAGTATCCATCCGAAAGGAGGTTGATGATGTGAGGCGGGATAGGATGGAGGTTGTCTTAAACATAGTTCCTTATGCTGCTATGGAACTTATCCATAGTGATGATTTAGGTAGCTTAGTTGGCAAGCTTGTTACTTCTGCTATCATTTATAAGAGATGTAAGGCTTTTGATCAGGTTGCTGCAATGAAGGAGCCCTTCAAATGACAAAGTGGAAAGGCATCGTTCTTCATATAAGACGTGAGCACAATCAATGATGGTAATGATCTTGGATTCGTCGGCGACATTTGCCCTTGGTTATCAGAATTTGTAGCAGATCCCTCGGCTCCTGCTGAAGTCTTATTAACGAAGAAGCCTCCATCCATTCAAAATCCTGCTCCCTCAAAGACTCAAGCTCTTGTTGTCTCTTCCCAGAAAGCTACTCCATCCTCTGTTCCAGCCTCTAATACAATGTCTTCGCCTGCTGATACTTCTATTGTGAAGCCCTCGTCTTTCTAGGTTGAATGAAGGTCACTATGTAGGTGATAATTTGATCCTTAAGGGTGGCATGTACCCTTGAAACATTTTGGTGTGACTCAGGCTTCGGCCTTAAGACAATTTATTTTTATCTGTATCAATGGCTCATGTAGGCTATTGTTTGAATAGGGTATGTTGGCCTTTTTGGCTAACTTTTAATATAGGGATTGGGTCCTAAATTTTGTGATATGTTTGTGTTCCTCTTATGTAGGGATGATGACACAATTTATGTTCTATTTTATTGGGCAGCATTTAAGCCTATGGGTTTATGTTACCCATTATTTGGGTCGTGGAGTGTGGCCTTTAGGGTATGTGGAGTTCTTTAGCTGTGGTATATTAGAGAATTACAAATAATTTATGGAGGTACTTGGTCGTATACTTGCACTTAAAAAGCACGCTTGAATACCTCATTCCCTAACGAGCAGACATCTTATAAACTAAGATGATTTGATGGATTTATTGTTTAACAACAACCCTAATATGCCGTATCCATAAAAAATTATACGGTGTATCCGTGCCTACACTTCATAGATAACCACAAAGGATTGAAGAGATATACGTCATATCCAGGAACCTCTATACGCCGTATCTAAGGTTCATTATACACGAAGATTCTAGCAAAGTTCTTCAACCGTGGTCCTTCTCAAGAACTCCCTCATACCCCATATCCCACATCGCTCGATTTCAGCGTATCGACAGTTTCCAGACGTATAATAGAAGACCTAACTCAGTTTTAGGTATGTAAGTTATGAATCGTAAACACAAGTCAACCAATAAGAGTACGAATAAAGGAGCTAGAAGGTCAGAAAAAGAGCTCAAGATGATAGGAAAACTCTTATAATCTTTTGGGCAACCAACTACGCGTCGCGTTAATGGTTTCTTTTCTTTAATTCATTCAATATGAAAACGTGTGTATTTACAATGACTATCGGATGATATTTTCAGGTATCAAGCCATGTGTATGAAGATTTAATGTTGGTGTGTTTATATCTTTGCTTAATATTATCTGATTGATTGTTAATTATGTTTATCGCATGATTACTGTTAATGTGCTTTATTACTGCGTTCAATCCGTTATAAGGATATCACTTTTAGCTTTAAACAGATAATCAGATTTTCTCATAAGTATGCGGATCCTATCATTAACTTGGTTTAGTCTTAATATTTAATGCGATAAATTTGGTGTTTGTTTGGGCGTAGGCAATGATGTCGGGATAGCTTCCAAATTGCAATATATATATCTAGAAATCATAGATTACAATTATTGATATCCTTACCTTTAGTTTAGTGAGCTTAGTTGAGCCATAAGGTGACCTTGGTATCAGCGAGTATGTTCTTATTCCATTGGTAAGGACTCGGACAGTAGACTACTAGTATATAAAGAGCCGTTAAGTAGTAAGTGGGTAAAGTCTCGATGAGCTAGGGTTTAGTAAGAGCACCATTATTAATCTCCTAAGATAGATTATAATTAACAAATGCTTGCTTTATGCAGACGCATCTAATTGTGACAGGTTTAGCGTGTCTAGGTCTTAGGATGAAGTCCCGCCTAAGTCTAGGAATGATATTCCCCTTCGAGATAAGACAATCATTGCACTAAATAAACAAACCTGTGTTTTATCGGATTATTCATGGTTGATACGTTTCCTTACATTAGTTCTTGACCGCTCCTTTTCGGTTTGTTCATCTTCTTGTGTGTGTTTATTGCTTAACTTGTCATCAAAACGCTAGGTTAGATACATAAAACCGTACCAGTCTCTCAAGCTAAAACCCCCCATTTGCATTAGTTTTAGGTTTATTGTAGGATATACTTAAAATACTGACTAGTTAGATATTAATGCTCTGCTCTTAGTGATCAACACCTACTTACCACGAAAACTCCAATCTGACCAGGTAAACTACACATTCAAAGTGTTGTTTTTACGTTATTGTCGGCATTAAAATAAATAGTATTAGACTTAGATATAAAATACCAACTTACAACGACACATCAAGTTTTTGGCGCTGTTGCCCGGGAGTGAAGTTGTTTAATTATTATTTATTATTGTTTTAGTTTAGTTTAGTTTAGATTAATTAGCATATTTGTGTGTTTGTTTTGTGTGTTTGATTTTATGCATTGTATATTTTTGCATATTATGTGTTTGTGTGGTTTTCTGCATTGTTACAGTCTACTGTAACTTTTTGAGTCGAATACTCAATACGGCGTATTCATCTTCTTGGATATGGCATTTAAATTGTTTCTAAACCAATACAGCGTATTCGACTCTAAACATCCATACGACGTATTCAGTTCACTAAATACGGCGTATTAAGTTATTTGGCAGTTTTCTTTCCTAGCGAATTTATTATAGGTTAAAATGGACGACCGCAAACATTACTATGGAGGAGTATATCAGGCTTGAGGAATAAAAATCTTGTAGGCGTGGTAAGGTGTGTAACTGGGAAACTGCTACGTATGGTAAGATCTGGGATAATGAAGACGTTCACGACCTCGGATCTGTTATAACTGAATTCCCAGCTATAGTCTTTAATGACACGTCAACATCTGAAGCAGCACTCTCATGTGAACCTACGATAAGTTCTCTTAACAACGATAAAATCGACTTTAGAATATCGTTTGATGAATCCGACGATGAAGATTGCATGGTAATTTTTGACAAAAATTCATTTTCATACAAAATAATTTCTGTCAACGATTTAAAAACAAATTTGGAAAATGATAATGATAAAGTCAATATGCCTTTGCTTCCATCACCCGAGCCTACGGTCAGTTATTTTAATGATTTATACTACTTTAAAGATTTTGATAAAGAAATTCCAGCCATTGTTTACAATGATGCTCTAACGTCTGAATTAGATTTCTTAACTTAACCTACTGTAAGTCCTCAATATATCGATAAATTTAATTTGAAAGATGAAACATCATTGTCCGAATGTGATGAAAAGTGAAAAGGAACATAACGTTTATACTCTTAATGACTATTTCCTTTTTTAAGTAATTTATCGATGATTCAATATCAATAAGGAAATAGATGATGATAAAGTCGGTATTAATTGTCTTCGTAGGGTAATGTAATAATTATCGATGTGGATTCCTTATGCACAAGGGTGAAATAAGCTTTTGGAAACAAGTCATGATACATCTAATAAATTTTTCAAAACTGAAAATTTCATTAAGGAATTAAATGTTAAAATCTTGACTTGTCATTATATTAACAAAGGGATGCCATTCATTTTCCTAATCAAGAATTTGTATGTGCCATTTGGAAATCTATGTTTCGACCATAATGTTTTATACGTGATATGATTAAATTGGGGCAAGTCTAAAATGAAAATCGAACGATTAAGAGAGTAAAAATTACACGATGTCTTCTATGGATTCGTGATCAATGTTTGACCTTGGTGGCTAATCTTCTCTTCTGAAATTCATCTTTAATGATTATGGTATAAAAAATATGATATTGCACACTAAAAATTCATTTTTGAGTCTTCTATTTATAGTGTCTAAAAAAGACTCGATACGCTGTATCTGCCAAGGTCAATACGGCGTATTGAGCAGGATTCCTTGGAGTGCGCGCTACGTTCATAATCAATCAGTGATATCATTCCCAATTTACTTGATTTACTGTATCTTTGAATAGTTATCTTCATGGATACGGTGTATGTAGGTAGAAGGGATACGCCGTATTGGAAATTGGTCAAACGCATTTTCTTGTGAAGTCTTGGCGCGGATACGTCGTATCTCTTTTGTTGGATACGGCGTATTGGTCAAAAATCATCATTCTTCAAATATCTTCATTTTAGCTCCAAATTATGCGCCTTTTAATTTGTCTTCACAAAACACTCCTGAATTATTGCATTTATCAACTTTAAAGCAATTAAGTACCAAATAATACAATAATTATATAAAAGTGGGCAAAACAGATGGGATAAATGATATAATAAAGTGACATTATTTGATGTCATCAATTATGCTTAAATTTAAAAAAAATCAAGCATACTTTTGTGAAATTACTTGTTACATAACCTGCATACAATAACCCTTATTAGATATTGTGAGAATTTAACCTTATCCGTTTCCAAATGTTTACCCAAATTCCACAAAAATATGAGTGTGCCGGTGATGTTGTAGACTTTAAAACTTGGCTTGGTATATCTATTCGAGACCACAATAATGAGTACTATGGATTTAGATAGAGTAACTTGTTTAAATTGGTAAATTTCTATGATTACACCCAAAAAGCCTTTATATGTTGTTTTATTAACTAACTACACTGGTTAGTTAAATCCCCGTATAAACCCTTTGTTTACTCTCATCTTAAGAGTAAGATATCTCTAGAAAAACTAATAGAGCCAATCCTTTAGGAATAACACCAACTGTTCGTTACACCTTTACACCTTAGCCTACCCTGTTAGATTAAGTCCATTTATCAATTGCTAGTTGCTTAAAGTGTAAAGTATGTATTTCCCAAGTCTTGTGTCAATTTTCTATCTTTGATACGGTTGGGAAGAAATTTGCACATTGCAAATGGAAATATATAAAGTAGTCAAAACTTATGTATTTTTACTACCAACACAATTATTGATATGTCTGAAGAATGAAGGATTATCGAAGGAATTATCCAGAGTTATTATGATCGTGAAGATGGTAAAATTACATCGATTTTCGTAGTTAGTTTAAAAAAATGAAAAAATTAGAAAAATCACAACAAAAAGAGGAGGAATTAGAAAAATCACAACAAAAGCTTAGACCGAAGGAATTATATGAAGGATCGATTATTCGCTGATACGTTTATAAGTCGACAATGTAAAGTTTTGTATAAAGTGGTAGATATCGCCACTTGTCTTGTAAAAGTATGTAAAGTATGGGATAATTAGGAAGTTGACCGTTACGGGAACGCCAACTCAGGTTCTAGTTTTTGATCTATGATCAAGACGTGTGTAAATAGTTGTGTCTTTTTCATGGTAATGGTCGGGAAAAAGTGTCTAGCAACTTGTATCTTGGACCTAGTCTATTTGTTTCGTAATTTTTATGTAACAACAATTTATTTCCCTTTCCTAATCATTAACCATGGGTTTTACGTAGATGCGGATGTGATCGAGCATGCATGTCTATTCCGTCGTTACGGCCATGTATGCATGTCTCAACTGACTTGTTGGTTTATTACTATTGGTGAAAGTTAGAAGATCCCTACCCTATATCATTCTTCATCCTAACTCTTGGTTAAACTCGAATGAGGATGTGATCGAACACACATGTCTATTCCGTCATTACGGCCATGTATGTGTGCTTCAGCTGCCTTGTTGGTGTGGTACTTTTGGTAAAAGATTGTAGAATGATCAACCCTAAGCCTTATTATAAAAACCCATTTTACCTTTATAAACTTGTTACTCCTGAGCTCTAGTGGTGGAGATGTATATCCTTGCCAAGGCTATGATAGAATACTCGTCACGACCGAGCAATTAAGCGAATTAGTTACATGTTACCACATAGATTAGTTGAGTGATTTGAGTGTTTTCATCTTCTTATTTCGTGAGGTGTTTGGTTGTGTACTTGTAATTGATCAAATAAATGCTTAAACGGAAAAATCCTTAGGGATACATTTTCATAAACTTCTAAAGGCTACTTGAGGACAAGTAGGATTCAAGTGGGGGGATATTTGATGACATCAAATAACGTCTATTTTATAGCATCATTTATCCCATGTAATTAACCCATTTTGTATAATTATTGCAAAGAATTGTTACTTAATCGTTTGTATTTGAGAATTGCAGTAATTATGGAGTACTTGGTGAAGATTAACTAAAAGGCACCTGGGACCGCTGTTTCCTGACAGGCTGTTTTTCAGCTCCTATAAATAGTGGGTCACCTCCAACTATTTTCATAACCTTTTTACACGATTTTCTTCTCAATTCTTTCTTCTCTCTATGATCTCATTAAATTCTCTAAATCTTTTGTTCATTCAACTTGGTTAATCTTGTTTAAATGTGATCAAATCTTCTATCCTTTCCTCCTTTCCTCAAGTGCATGAAAAGAACTTCGGTCATCTTCAAGGTCTGAAGTTATGTAGTCTAGTTAGTCCATTTATAGCATTTGTCTACATATAGATCGAGTCCATGTCTTCCAATCTGCAGAATTTTAACGTGACTTAACGTACTCAAAACCTCTACTTACTGACCTCCATAATTCATACCAAAAATCACCTATGTTCATTAATGAGTATATTAACTACCTCATGATTCCCAAGAGCCATTTTTCTGTGCACAAAGTACTCCTAACAAAATCAAAATTCAATGTTTGCACACTAAAAAGTTTGGACCTCCAAAACCATACTTAGACTCCAAATCAGAAGCTCTACTTTAGGAGATTTCTAATACACATATAGAACTAAACGCCTGTAGAAAGGCTAAGCTAAATTGAAATTTTAAGTGGGGGTTTTATACCTCGTAATCTGACCTAAATCTGACCTATATTTACTGCTTTGACTACTTTTCTTGCAACCAATGTTTGAATGACTTCCCGCCTTAAATAATCATTCAAGGCGGATTTCTGGAAACTTGGACTCTCTGAGGCTACCTCATAGACTCCGGAAACTTGGACAAAAGCTTCATACCATCATTGCAGATAACAGTCCGAACAACACAGCCCTAAATTCAGGCCCTAAACGATAAATCAAATTCTACACATGATCTAAACCCTAAAGGAATTCACCCATATGAGCCTAATTAAACCCTAATCATTATAACCGTTTTATTATATCATTAATTACAGTTTTATGAAACCCTATTTATCCATCATACTAATCATTACTTGTTTTAATGAAATTATCTCAAAGGATTAAAATAATTTATTCCTTAAATCTTCGATCTTGAAAACAAAAGTCACCAATCTTGAAAAATAATATTTTTTTTTTTCTTTCTTTGATTAAAATTCGGCTGGGACCAATTAAAGAGGAGAGTTATATTGAACATGGCCTCATATTAGCTCACGCAGTCTTACCATTGTCACACCTCGTTTTGCATATTGGGATCCACAATACTAAACATATCATATCGCAACATAATGGGACGGAACGTGCCCACGATCCAATACACATAACTACGGCAAGCTTAAAAACATTTTGACATGACAACAAGCATCATTCTCACCCCAAAATAACATGAGAAAAAGGGGCTATGAAACTCACCTTTGCTTAGCTTTCCAAAAGATTCCAACAAAAAGCTTCATAAACAACTAGCACAAATCTAAACAACAAAATAACTCGTGTTACACGCTACTAAGCCAAAAGCTTAAAGCACATGTAACAATTATATAATGGATATCTAAGGTGTTTTATTAACCCCATGGGTCACCCCGACACCATACCCAACTTTAACCACTTCATTATCAAGTTTCACTAGTTAGTATTTGTTCAAAACTGCAGAATTTTAACGTGACTTAACGTACTTAAAACCTCTACTTACTGACCTTCATAATTCATACCAAAAATCACATATGTTTATTTATGAGTATTATAACTACCTCGTGATTCCCAAGAGCCATTTACATGCACAAGTACTCCTAAGAAAATCAAACTTCTAAAACAGTCCCAATTCAGATCTGTTTGCACACTAAAACGTTTGGACCTAAAAACCATACTTAGACTCTAAATCAGAAGCTCTCCTTTAGGGGATTTCTAATAGACACATAGAAATAAACTCCTGTATAAGGGCTAAGCAAAATTAGAATTTTAAGTGGGAGTTTTATACCTCGTAATCTGACCTAAATCTGACCTAAATCTGAGCTATATCATAGGCACCGGAAACTTGACAAAAGCTATTACCATTATTGAGATATCAGTCAAACAACACAACCCTAAATTCTGTCCCAATCTAAATCAAATTCTAACGCGATCTAAACCCTAACGAATACACCCATATGATCCTAATTAAACCCTAATCATTATAACATGTTTATTATATCATTAATTATAGATGTTATGAAACCCTAATTATCCATCATAATAATTATTACATGTTTTTAATGATAATTAACTCAAAGGATTATAATTTATACCTTAAATCTTCGAATCTTGAACATAAAAATCACTAAACTTGAAAAAAAAAAATTCTTCTTCCTCATTTGATAAAATTCGGCTGTGACAATTAAAAACAAGGGGGAGAAGGGTTTTTGGTATTTATAAGGTTTACAGAAAGGTTTAGGATGAATATCTTTTACCAATTTTAATTAGAGTAAGATTTGTTTTCCTTTTTTTTATTTTTTTTATTTTATTAATTAATTACTTAATTATTAACATTACCTTAATTTTTACAAAAACCTAAGCTTATTTGCGCATACCTCTTTGCGTAAACGCAATTTACTAGACTTTTAAAAAAAATTAACTTTTCATTTTTATTAAATCTAACATTCCAAAAATAGAAATTTCATTTCTTTCATATCCTTACTACTAGAACCTAATCTCATCCTAATATTACTAACACATAAATACGTATACGTATAATTACTTACACAATTAACGCGAAACCGCTTCAATCACCGGAATCATTTCCTTGTCACCAAAAGTGAACGAAATGAACTCCACAAAATCCAACACAAATCCAATCCCAATGAGACGATCACTCTCCATAGATGGATAATCATTCTTACATAGAATCACATAAACACCTAATTTTAACACATAAAGATATATTAGTCAATTCTAAAGGTTTGACTAACCTGCCCAAGACACGGTTGTCACACTAAGTAAATCATACTCTTTATAAACACTAGTATACAATTACAAGTTCAAAACAGGACCTGCAGAAACTTAGCAAAAGTTAGACATTAGCAGACCCCTTTAAATATTTTCTAAAAATCTGAGAAAAATCCAATAGGTCACGCATATCATAGAAAAGCTCCTGTTCAAATTTCATCAAAAAATATTAAGTTTTGA
>BQNB010070539.1:0-10000 GCA_026074375.1 Tanacetum coccineum
CATCGTGAGCCTTGAGGACAAGGCTCGTTTAACGAGGGAAGTCTATAACACCCTGTGTTTTCAAGTCATTGACGACGTCGATAAATCCGCAATGTACCTTTTGTATTGTACGCATTTGCTTTAAATCATAAATGTTAAGCTAAATCGCGTAAGCTAAAAATTAGCGTTCAATGTAAACGGGCATCAAACAATTAAATGTTTACATCAAGCAAGGGTTATATAATTATTTTGAGAATAATTATTAACTTTGTTCATTTTATTTTTATCGGATACGTAAAGTGTATACGTTTCGCGATAAATTGCGTTTAGGCACTCCCGGAACCACCAAAACTTTTCTACGCTTCAACAAATACCCACATTTATACCCAATACATAAAAATTACTAAACATCATCACCTACATCTTCTTATTGCCGAAAATCTTGCAATAATACAAAGTTATATCAAGAAAATCCACTTTGGTCAAATGTACATCCATACCTCATTTAAACCACACCATACCTTTTCATTTAAACCAAGCCATCACTTGTCTCTTTGACCTAGACCATCCCTTGCACCATGCCTTGTCCCCTTGACTAAGACTTACACCATTTATATATAAGTATCTAGTAAGAGAAGTCTTTCATGCATAAACACTTAACTAGAAAATCAAACAAAACCTCCTTTTTCCTCTCATATAAGCTACGGCATCAACCCCCCCCCTACACAAACCCATACAAAATTTTATTCAACCTATACACTCCTATATACATCTATTCTAAGATATTCTAAGGTGATCCCAAGCATTGGCTAACCTTTTTCATGTATTAATCAAGAAAAGCAAGATTAGGGTTTTCTTGAGAAAACTAGGGTTTCTTAAGTGCAAGCTTTGATTTTTAGGCTAAACACGGGTTTAGCATTTGTTTCTCATCATCATCATACATCATAAGGTCTATTTTAAACCTTTATGCTTTCATTTTATGAGTTTTTATGTATATAATGTGCTATATAGTGAAATCACCATTAGGAATACTTTTGAACATGAAAAATATAATTTTACTTGTGATTATGATTTTGTACACTTGCTCACCTATTATGATGATGGTAATATCATGAAATAAAGAACATATAAGTCTTGTACAATCTCGGTTTAAGTATAAAAAGTTCATATGTAAACTTGTAATTAAAAGTTAAGTAAGAAAGTTTATGATTCTATGTAAAGTTAATAACTTGTGATCTTGATGATCTTGGACAAATATGAACTTATGGACATTATTATATGTATAACATATGATATATATAGTTATAAAAGACTTGTGGTAAATTGTGAGGTTGAAAAGTATATAAAACATATTATATAAATAAATTATATAAAAGATCATATAGGGTCAGTAGGTTTTCGAATTCCAAATAGAGAATTTTATGTTTTTATAAGATAATACAAATCACGACAATTCCGAAAAGGTAAGAAACTTGTTAAACGGATTAATAACGAAAAAGTTACGTTAAAAACGAAGCTATAACGAATAAAATACGACATTTACGGGTTTTACGACAATTAAATCGATGAAAATATATATATAAGGTCTGATGTGAACAGTAATTTTTACTGTTCACCAGTAGGTCCGAAATTTGAAAATGTCAATTTATGATAACTCGTCTTGATACGAAAAGATGGACATAAGAAACGCGAGAATCGGGTTTAAAACGCGAAAGTTACGCCAGTTTTGCTAAAACGGTAATTATAAACATTTTTTTTTTACTTATTAAACGTAATTTTACCAAAACCGTTAGTTGGTGATTGAGCTATATAGAATATTATGTGGTTATCAAAGTACTATATTACTAGGGAGTTTCATAATGAGGCCTCTTCGGATGGCGTTTCGACGAGTTGTTGGATTTACGATTTAAAGTGTCCTAACTCCTCGAACGTCTAATTTCGATGCTATAATCTGTATGGATTGGTTGGCGAAGTACAAAGCGGTCATTGTATGTGCCGAGAAGATTGTTCGCATCCCCTGTGGAAATGAAACCTTAAGCATACACGGTAATGGAAGTAACCAGGGAAATGTGATACTATTAAACATCATTTCATGCACTAAAATGCTGAAGTACATAGAAAAAGGGTTTCCTATCTTTCTGGCATATATCACTGCAAAAGAAGTTGAAGACAAGTCGAAGGAGAAGCGACTTGAGGACTTACAAATAGTTCAATACTTTCCCGAATTATTTCCTGAGGACTTGCCGGGTCTTCCTCCGACTCGACAAGTGGAGTTTCAAATTGATTCGGTACCTGGTGCTGCACCTGTAGCACGGGCACCTTATCGATTGGCACCTTCGGAAATGAAAGAGTTATCTGAGCAACTAAAAGAGCTATCCGATAAAGGCTTTATAAGGCCCAGTTCTTCGCCTTGGGGAGCTTCTGTAACACCCCCAAATTGGGTCGCAGCGGAATATGGGTCCGGGGCGTGTTACTTCATGAATCAACAACACAAGAGATATATAGAACGACCAAAAAGTCGTTTGAAAACGATACATTGGATTTAACAAAGTAATTATTACATAAGCTCGAAGCTTAACTTGTTCACTTGATCAAAATACAAAGATTTTTAGCCCATAACAGATAACAAAATGAAATGCGACAAAATCTTTAATGCATGACATCCAAATCAAAACCACCAATGTATCCATCGCACCTTGTGCTTATTGATCCCCTGAAAAACATTGCTTTAAAACGTCAACAATAATGTTGGTGAATTCATAGGTTTGATAAATCATATATTGTAGGACCACAAGATCTCTCAAGTGTATGATAATGCAACAGATGCAGATATCATATAAATGTAATTACGTTGCTCTAAGCTCATGACACTGATGCTTGACATGTATGGATGCCAAATTAATGGCCGTTTGCCCGTGGTGATGTTCTAACCCGCAACATCCTATGTTCGATATGGTATACGTTCGTTTCACTGGTGATAGCTAATCACCCGAACGGGGTTGTCAAACCCAATAGATCTATTCATAACATTCGCGCTCATAATTAACAGTTCATGATAATGGGCTCAGATTGGGTTATCGCTACTTAGGCAACATGTAATCATAATATGAAACTTAACCACTTGTGTTCAGTTGTAAAACATTGCATGTTTTTCACCCCAAAAACTTTGTAAAACAAAAGCATGTAAAACGTGGGGCTATGAACTCACCTTGAGTGAGTAATGTCGAGTGTATCACAATTAACGCGCCACGCGAATTGATCAAATGCAACCTAATTAAATTAAGGTCGTATAAGTACCGAGTACTTAAATTGATAACTTTGAATGTAATCGATAGTGTACATTCGTACTATCGTTCGGGCTATCATAATTAAAGAGGTCATGACATGACGTTCGAGGAGTTAGGACACTTTAAATCGTAAAATTCACAACTCGTCGATCGCATCGTAGAGGCCTCATTATGAAACTCCCTAGGTGTAATATAGTACTTTGATAACCACATCAATATTCTTTATGCTCACATCACCAACTAATGGTTTTGGTAACATGGGGTTTAGAAGTTAAAACGTTATAATTAAGCGTTTAGTAAACGGCGTAACTTTTGCGTTTTAAACCCGATTCTGGTTTTTTATGCCCATCTTTTCGTATCAAGCGGTTATTCATAAATTGACATTTTTGAATTTCGGACCTATGGTGAACAGTAACTTTTACTGTTCACATCATACGTGAGTTTTAGAAAAACGTTATTCGGCGTCGTTTTAAACACCCGTAAAATGTCGTACTTTCTTCGTTATAGTTCGTTTTTAACGATTCTTTCGAGGACGTTCTTCGTATTTGAATGTTCGATTATTTTTATGAGGTTTACAAAATATAACTTTTGTCCTGAATAGTAACTTTTATAAAATAGGTTTTATAAAATGTATTAATTGACGTAACTTGCGAAAATTCATAACTCGTTCGTTATTAATTGAAAAATTACGATTCTTATCATTTTGGAATCCTAAAAATATGTATTATTTATTAAAAATATCAACACTTGCTGTTTATAATTTTTATAAAAATGTTTTTATAAAAATTTACTTACGACTTCGTTTATTAACGTATAACTTGTTTTTAACGTAACTTTTTCGTTATTAATCCGTTTAACAAGTTTCTTACCTTTTCGGAATCGTCGTGATTTGTATTATCTTATAAAAACATAAAATCCTTTGTTTAAAATTCGAAAACCTACTGACCTATATGATCTTTTATATAACTCATTTATATAATATGTTTTATATATACTTTTTAACCTCACTATTTATCACAAGTCTTTTATAACTATATATATTATATGTTATACATATAATAATGTCCATATGTTCATATTTGTCCAAGATCATCAAGATCACAAGTTATTAACTTTACATGAAATCATAACTTTCTTAATTAACTTTTATTTACAAGTTTACATATGAACTTTTTATACTTAAACCAAGATTGTACAAGACTTATATATCCTTTATTTCATGATATTACCATCATCATAATATGTGAGAAAGTGTACAAAATCATAATCACAAGAAAAATTATATTTTTCATGTTCAAAAGTATTCCTAATGGTGATTTCACTATATAGCATATCAAATACATAAAAACTCATAAACTAAAAGCATAAAGGTTTAAAATAGACCTTATGATGTATGAAGATGATGAGAAACAAATGCTAAACCCGTGTTTAGCCTTAAAACAAAAGCTTGCACTTAAGAAAACCCTTATTTTCTTAACAAAAACCCTAGCTTCCTTTTCTTGATTAATACTTGTAAATGGTGATTCAATGGATGAAAACACCTTAGAATGTCTTAGGATAGATGTGTATAAGTGTGTATAGGTTGAATAAAATTTTGTATGGATTTAGTTGGAGGGTGTTTGTATGCCGTGAGCTAAAGGGAGCCAAAAGGGAGGTTTGTTTGATTTTCTAGTTAAGTGTTAAGCATGTATGACTTCTCTTACTAGATACATGAATATATATGGAGTAAATCTAGTCAAAGAGACCAAGCATGGTTCAAAGGATGGTCATTGGTCTTAGGTATGGTCTTATGAGTCAAAAGACATAGTATGGTGTAGGCTTTAATGAAGTATGGTGTGGTTTAATGAGGCATGGTGTTCATTTGACCAACATGGAAGAGTTTTGATATATTACTTGTACAATTGGCAAGAATTTCGGCAAAACATAAGATATATATGATATATTTTGCAACTTTTATGTAATGGGGTAAAAAAAGTGGGTATTTTTATGAAGCGTAGAAAAGTTTGGTGTTCCGGGAGAGCCTAACACGAAATTTATCGCGAAACGTAACACTTTACGTATACCGATAAAAATAAAATGGAACAAAGTTTAATAATTATATCTCAAAATAATTATATAACCCTTGCATGATGTAAACATTAATTGTTGAATAGCCCGTATTACATTGAACGCTATTTTTTTACTTAACCGATTTAGCTTAACATTTATATTTAAAAGCAAAACGCGTACATACAAAAGGTACATTGGCGGATTTATCGACGTCTCAATGACTTGAAACACAGGGTGTTAATAGACAACCCCCCGTTAAATGAGCCTTGTCCTCAAGTTACTAATGCAGCACTTGACGACGTGTGGTCTATGTGAAGAGGTGTGGATATTTCTTCTTGAATTGGTCTTCACGCTCCCACGTGAACTCAGGACCTCTCTTGGAGTTCCATCGAACTTTGACTAATGGAATCCGACTTCGCTTCAACCGTTTAACTTCACAGTTCCCAACTATGGTCTACGTGGTTCCTCAACAAATGAAGCTTGTCAATCCTTCCCCAAGAAAAAATTATGAAAAAAGTCCCAACCAACGGAACGCTAATGATCGTCGCATGAACACTTTTTTTCAGATTATATACATGAAATGTATTATGGACTCTGCTCAATTCTTCTGGAAGTTCAAGTTTGTAAGCAACTTCTCCAACCCTTTCTATCACCTTAAAAGGTCCAACATACCTAGGGTTCAACTTCCCCCGTTTGCCAAAACCGCACTCCCCTTTCAAGGCGAGACCTTAAGCATGACTTTTATCCCCGACTTGGATTCCATTGGTTTACGCTACAAGTTAGTCATAACTCTTTTTCGATCACATCGGCTGCATCCTTTTGCTGATCTGGATGATTTTCTCATTGGTCTCTTGAATCATTTCTGGACCAGTATTTTGAGCTTTCTCCAAACCTCATCCAACTAACAGGGAACGACACTTTCACCATAAAGTGCGTCCGAATGTGCGGCTTTGATGCTACAGTGATAGCTATTGTTGTATGAAAACTCGACTAATGCGAATTGGTTATCCCAACGCCTTTCCAAGAGTCGATTGCACAAAAGCACGCAGCATATCCTCGAAGTTTGAATGTCCTCTCGCTTTGCCCGTCTGTTTGTGGTGTTACCCGTACTCATATCCAAATTAGTACCCAAAGCGTTCTGATGTGACCTCTAGAAATTGATGCGAATCTCGGTCGCATCAAAATTATTTGAGAACAAGGTATTCCAGTCTCGTGACACCTCCTTCAGAGTACCTTCTGCCATTTATCCATAATATCAATGTCTCTCTTATTGGTGTGAAGATCGCGAACTGTAGTGAGCCGGTCAAACGATCACCCAAATGGTGTCCATAGGCCTTGAGACGTCTTAGCGGAAGCTTCGTGACAAAAATCCATAGTGATGTTGTCCAACTTCCATTCGGTATTTGGGTTGTACCAACAATCCTATGGCCCTTTGATGATCGGGCCATTGACCTTAGCACAGGTCCAACACTTGCTAACATAAGTGGCTATATCGCTTTCATGTTTGGGCCACCAATGAGATCTTCATGGTCTTGGTACATATTTTGTCGAACCCGGATGAATAGAGTATTTTGATTGTGGACTCTGCATGATCACAGTCCGCAAAATCGCCATAACAAGGGTAGTACATATCCTCGTCCAATTTTGAGAGCGAAAACTACTACTCCAAGTTCTAAATCTTGCGTTGTATAGTTCTTCTCATGGATCTTCCAACTGGTGTGATGCATAATAAATTACTTTTTCTCTCCTCCATCAATACCAGCTCCCAAACCTTCTTCAAAGACAGCGCAGTATGCGATGAAATCTCGCTCCATTAGGTAATCTATGAGTTGGTAGCACTACACAACTTTGACTTCAACAGTTGAAAAGCGACTCTTTGTTTATATGCCCAACTCAACATGACCTGTCTTTTGAGTAAGCTTAGTCATTAGTTTGCAATCTCGAAATCCATCAATTGAATCTTCATAGTACTCATCAAGTACCTAAAAAGTGACGAATCTCCGTTGAGACTTCGGAGATGTCCATTCTTTAATGGTTTCAATTCTTTGCTAGGGAACCCTATGAAAATTCCATCCTATCGATCACCGTGACCTGACGGAACTGTACTTTAGAAATCCAAAATTCACATTTGGAAAACTTGGCATACAACTCTTCCTTCTTAAGCAATTCTAAGATTTGCTTAAGGTGTTCTTCATGTTCTTGCTTGTTCTTCGAGTATATCAGAATATCGTCAATAAAGACAATTACGAATTTGTCCAGATAAGGTTTGCACACTCGGTTCATGAGGTCCATAAACACAGTAGGTGCGTTTGTCAAACCAAAACTGTCAATAACTTGAAATTCGAGAATGGCCATAACGAGTTCTTAAGGCAGTCTTCGGAAAAAAATGTCATCTTCTCGAACCCAATTGGTTAAAACCTGACTTAGGGTTCGAATTTTGAGTAAACACTCGAACCCTTGAAGCGTGAGTTAAATAAATCATGCAATTATTTGTAAGCGATAACGTTCTTCACCGTTAGTTTTTATTCAAATTCTCGTAATCAATGCACTTCCGAATGATCCGTGCTTTCTCTTGACAAACAAGACCGGAGCTCCCCAAGGGAAGAATTGGGTCTTATAAGCCTTTATCGAACACTCTTGTCAGTGCTCAGATAAACTCTTTCATCTCGAAAGGCGCCACTCGATAATGTGCCCGTGCTACGTGCACACCAGGTACCAAATCATTGAAACTCCACTTGTCGAGACGGAGGAAGATCCGGCGAAGTCCTCGAGTAAATACTTATCGGGAAAGTCTTGAACTATTTGTACGCTCCTCAAGGTCGCTTCTTCTCCTCGACATGTCTTCAACATTCTTTTGCAGGTGATATGTGCCCAGAAAGATAGGGAATCCTTTTGCATGGTTCTTAGTGCACGAATGATGTTTAGTTGGACCATTCCAGCGGTTGCCTTCGTCATTACGACTAATCAATGTTTTGTTTCTGAATGAAACACGAATGATATTTTCGTCACAACAATAACGACTTGGTATCTTGCCAACCCATCCATACTAATCATGACGTCAAAACTGTCAAATTCTACGGCATTAAGTCGATGTTGAATGGGTGATTTAGTAAATTTTCTAGTGGCGAGGAAATTTGATAGCGAATTGTCCTAGGGCGACTAGTGATGTGTCTCGGCTTAGGATTTGATATAAGATGATGCCGACTTTATAGAAAGACTGAGTGAAGACTAGCATAGTTTTGATATGGACTAATATCGATTTCTAAAGTAAACGCGTTCTAATGAATACGCACACCAAACTGATATACGTAGAAAATTTATTTCCTTATGAGTTTTTTAGAGTGACTAATACTACTCTAGCACACATGTGTACCTTCCTGACTTATACATATTGATCAGTGCCATGTATAATTAAAGACTAAACAATGCATTGCACATTTTCGTCAAAATAGCGTATAATTTTATGATATACTGAGAGTAGTTTTGTAAGAGTAAATAAAGGAACCTAAGTTAATATTGACGAATCTCATAATACGAAAATTTGATAATAATTTGAAGATCATTCGTACACTGAAAATTAAGGAAATACATACGAGAACTCCTAAGAAATAAAGTTTAAGATAACTCCATTTAAGGGTTTGCTAGGCAAGGCGAGCCAACTTTCTCTTTTAAGCTTCGATCTCATCCTTAATATTGTTAGGGTTTTGATCGGTTTCTCCTCCTCTTAAGGTATGCACCACTCCATGTGCTCTAGTACCTCCAATTTGGTTTTTATGACTTTGGTTCTTCGCTCTGGCAATCCCTCTTTGTAGTGCCCTAGATTCCCACATTTCAAAGCAATTAACCTTCTGACTTGCCTTGTGCCTCTTTGGTTGTTAGTAGTATTGTCTTTTGTGAGTCTCCCTACAGTTACGGACCATATGTGCCCACTATGTTGTCAACTGTTGCATTTGGGAGGACATGGACCATCATAAGATAGTTTCATTTAGACACAACGCTTGACCCGTCAAATATTCTTCTCCCTGTGCCCTGCAAAAGGCCGTAACTTTACCAGTAATTTTTTGCCTCTTGTTCGCTGTTGTTGGTATTCGATTGTTCTTGGAAGTGATTATTCAACTTCTCTTGTTCGCAGCCTGGCGTTCGAAAGAGTGCTGATCTTGTTTGGTCCACACCGTTTCTTAAACTCTTCACTATTGGACAAGTTACTCTTGAAGTGACCTCAACTTCCCACACTTATAACAGGTGTGAGTCGTTGATCCTAGCAGCAGCAAGGATTTCCTACAACTCCTGGTCATGTGGCCAACCTCTTGCAATTCTTAGCCCTTTTACATAATTGACCATTGTGGTTACCTTCCCACTTTCTCTTGTGTTTACATTATCTGCTAACTTGCATTCCTTGTTTTCGGTTCTGACTTATTTTGACTTACGGGCCAGTTTGTTTTTGTCTCATAAATGGCAATAAGCACTCGATAGCATTAGCCACTCTGCTGGAGCTATCAACCCGCACAATTTCCTCAACACTCCATCCTTGATTACCAATTAATCATTGTTTCCCCTAAAATCACAGGGAACAAAATGTATAGCAGCTATTATTTCATGGAAAATCATAACCACTAACCTCCGTAATCCCAACAAGTAGGTAAGGTGAGACCACGTTATGCGTAGATATAAGATAACAGCAACCA
>BQNB010070539.1:17500-33091 GCA_026074375.1 Tanacetum coccineum
CTAAAACGAAAATATCGCGAAACGAATACACTTATACGTATCCTATAAATATAAAATGAACAAAGTTCATAATTATTTCTCAAAAAATATATAACCCGTTGCTTATGTTAAACATTTATTGTTTGAGTGCCCCCGTTACATTGAAGCGCTAATTTTAAGCTTAGCGAATCTTAACATTATGATTTAAAAAAGCAAACTCTAAATACAAAAGGTACACATTGCGGATTTATCGACGACGTCAAAATGACGTTGAAAACACGGTGTTATAACAAGGCTCAACTAACCGGGGGTGAGACTATAACAACTCGTGATTTTAGGACAATGTAACGATCTTTGATAAGTCACTAATTATTTTTTTTTGAGTTGTACCGTTTTGTTTATAATGGAAAATCGTATAATTATATCGCGTAAAGCAAGAAATAATCATTAAACATAAAAAGACATCAAGCAAATTATTGTTTACGTCAAACAAGGGTTAAGTAATTATTTTGAGAATAATTATTAACGTTTCACAAGTTATTTTATCGGATACGTGAAGGCGTTTACGTTTCGCGATAAATGACAATTAGGTTTTCCCGGAAACCCTAAAAATTAACGTACGCTTCAACAATTACCTACGTTTTTATACAACGATCAAAGTTTATAAAACTTTAGGCATATTTATATATTTATACCATCCAACTAATAACAAGATAACAAATACTTTACAAAATACCAAGACATTACAAGTAAACTTTATATAAAAACTACACTTTACATTTATTTATAAACTTTACTTACACATTTTCTTTTATAATTACACAAGTAAATACATAATTATATAAATGAAATAAGACAAGAAAACACTTCTTGTTATCGATGGGAAATCCCAAGATAGGAAACATAAACATAAGCCTTAAAGGCCCTTGTTTCCCTCCCCCTTGGTCCCCTTGACCCACGGCACACACCCCCCTCCCCTTTGAATTTTCTAGTCAAAGTTTGCAACTACAAATATCCATTTTTTTTTTTTTTTTTATTTTAAAAAAAAAATAAACCCTTTTTTCCCCCCCCTCCCCCCCCCCTTAAAAAAAAAAATAAATATTCATAGCATGCATTAAGTGAAGTTATTCTACAAATTTTACACTTAACAAAATCTTTTCTCTCTTCCTTTCTCTCTAATAAGCCACGGCATTTTAAGCCACCCAAACAAATCATACAAAATTTTTCTACAATCCATACAAGCCTTTACACATCAATCCTAAGAACACAATAAGACACTAGTGGTGTTTTACAATCAATTGTTCTTCCATTTGCAAGGAATTAAGGCAGAAAAGAAGATTAAGGGTTTCAAACTAATCTTGGGTTTATAAGCATTGTAAGAGATTTGGTTTTGAATCTAAAAACAGGTTTAGCATTTATTTCACATCTCATACATCATCCCTGAGTTCTTCCTAATTCCTTCATACTTTTATTTATTATGATTTTATGTGTTATATGTTAATTATGGCTAAATCACCACTAAGGACTTTTAATATGTAAAATGAGTTTTCCCACTAATGTTTATGAATTATGCACTTATTCTTATGTCATATGTTAAATATCATGGAAAAATGAATGTAAAAAGTATGTTAACATATGTTTACGTATAAACATGTTTAGTAATAATTAAAGTATTAATTAAAGGTTACTTAGATTATTCACAATGAAAGTAATGAACTTAAATTGTTAAACTTGTACAATGACTTAATAAGGACTATGGATGAACTTGACATTATTATAAGTATCACTCACATAGGTAAAAAACAAGCTATTAGGGTTTTTAAAGTAAACTACTAAATTAAATAATACATAAAAACAAGGTTTTTATAAAGATATACACATAAATACTTAGGGGCTGTTTTGAATCCGAAATTCATACAGCTGGGTTTAAGTGATGATTTTTTTTAATATTATGTCAAACCCATTATGATTTTCGATTTAAAACAGCCCCTAAGTATTTATGTGTATAACTTTATAAAAACCTTGTTTATGTATTATTTAATTTAGTAGTTTACTTTAAAAACCCCAATAGCTATTTTTAACATATGTGATACTTATAATAATGTCCAAGTTCATCCATAGTCCTTTTATAAAGATCATTGGTAACAAGATTAACAATTTATTCATTACTTTCATATGTGAATAAATAAGTAACCTTATAACACCTTAATATTACCTAAACAAGTGTATACTTAAACCAATGTTAACATACTTTTTACATACATTTCCATATATATATAACCCTATGACATAAGAATAAAAGTGCTTAATTCAAAACATTAGTGAAAAACTCATTTTACAAAATTAAAAAGTCCTTCGTGGTGATTAGCCTATACTTAACATATAACACATAAAATCATAATAAAAAAAAATATGAGGAATTAGAAAGAACTAGGGAATGAAGTATGAGATGTGAAATATGAATGCTAAACCCGTGTTTAGACCAACCAAATCTTACAAGCTTATAAACCCTAGATTAGGTTTGAAACCCTAATCTTCCCTTTTCTTCCTTAATCCTTGCAAATGATGAACCAATGCTTGAAAACACTTTAGTATGCCTTAGGATTGATGTGTAAAGGCTTGTATGGATTGTAGAAAAATTTTGTATGATTTGTTTGGGTGGCTTAAAATGCCGTGGCTTATTGGAGAGAAAGGAAGAGAGAAAAGATTTTTGTTAAGTGTAAAATTGTAAGAAACTTCACTTATGCATGCATGAATATATATAGGAGAGTTATAAGATATTTGTAGTTGCAAACTTTGACTAGAAAAGTCCAAGGGGAGGGGTGTGTGTGCCGTGGGTCAAGGGGACCAAGGGGGAGGGAAACAAGGGCCTTTAAGGCTTATGTTTATGTGTTCCCTATCATGGGAATCATCCCATGATAACAAGGAAGGTGTTTTCTAGTTATTTCATTTATATAATTATGTATTTACTTGTGTAATTATAAAAGAAAATGTGTAAGTAAAGTTTATAATTAAATGTAAAGTGTAGTTTTTATATAAAAGTATACTTGTAATGTCTTGGTTATTTTGTAAAGTATTTGTTATCTTGTATAATCATATGAGATGTGTATAAATATATAAATATGCCTAAAGTTTTATAAACTTTGATCGTTGTATAAAAACGTAGGTAATTGTTGAAGCGTACGTTAATTTTTAGGGTTTCCGGGAAAACCTAATTGTCATTTATCGCGAAACGTAAACGCTTTCACGTATCCGATAAAATAACTTTAGAAACGTTAATAATTATTCCTCAAAATAATACTTAAAACCCTTGTCTTGACGTAAACAATAATAGCTTGATGTCCGTTTACGTTAACTGATTATTTCTTGCTTACGCGATTTAACTTAACGATTTCCATTAAAAACAAACGCGTACAATACAAAAAAAATAATTAGTGACTTATCAACGTCGTACATTGTCCTAAAACACGAGGTGTTATAGTCTCCCCCGGTTAGTTGAGCCTTGTTATAACACCCTGTGTTTTCAAGTCATTGACGACGTCGATAAATCCGCAATGTACCTTTTGTATTGTACGCGTTTGCTTTAAATCATAAATGTTAAGCTAAATCGCGTAAGCTAAAAATTAGCGTTCAATGTAAACGGGCATCAAACAATTAAATGTTTACATCAAGCAAGGGTTATATAATTATTTTGAGAATAATTATTAACTTTGTTCATTTTATTTTTATCGGATACGTAAAGTGTATACGTTTCGCGATAAATTTCGTTTAGGCACTCCCGGAACCACCAAAACTTTTCTACGCTTCAACAAATACCCACTTTTATACCCAATACATAAAAGTTGCAAAATATATCATATATATCTTATGTTTTGCCGAAATTCTTGCCAATTGTACAAGTAATATATCAAAACTCTTCCATGTTGGTCAAATGAACACCATGCCTCATTAAACCACACCATACTTCATTAAAGCCTACACCATACTATGTCTTTTGACTCATAAGACCATACCTAAGACCAATGACCATCCTTTGAACCATGCTTGGTCTCTTTGACTAGATTTACTCCATATATATTCATGTATCTAGTAAGAGAAGTCATACATGCTTAACACTTAACTAGAAAATCAAACAAACCTCCCTTTTGGCTCCCTTTAGCTCACGGCATACAAACACCCTCCAACTAAATCCATACAAAATTTTATTCAACCTATACACACTTATACACATCTATCCTAAGACATTCTAAGGTGTTTCCATCCATTGAATCACCATTTACAAGTATTAAGCAAGAAAAAGGAAGCTAGGGTTTTTGTTAGGAAAATAAGGGTTTTATTTGTGCAAGCTTTGGTTTTGTGGCTAAACAAGGGTTTAGCACTAGCTCATCATCATCATCATACATCATAAGGTCTATTTTAAACCTTTATGCTTTCATGTTATGAGTTTTTATATATATGATGTGCTATATAGTGAAATCACCATTAGGAATACTTTTGAACATGAAAAATATAATTTTTCTTGTGAATATGATTTTGTACCCTTTCTCACATATTATGATGATGGTAATATCATGAAATAAAGGATATATAAGTCTTGTACAATCTTGGTTTAAGTATAAAAAGTTCATATGTAAACTTGTAATTAAAAGTTAAGTAAGAAAGTTTATGATTTCATGTAAAGTTAATAACTTGTGATCTTGATGATCTTGGGCAAATATGAACTTATGGACATTATTATATGTATAACATATGATATATAACACATATGACATATAAGACTTGTGGTGAAATACAAAAGTGTTAAAGTATAAAGAAAAGGTTAAAAATGGACTTAACAAACTCAACCTAACTTGCTGTCCAAAATTCGAATTATAACATACCCATTTTATATTTTTATAAGATAATACAATTCACGACGATTCCGAAAAGGTAAGAAACTTGTTAAACGGATTAATAACGAAAAAGTTACGTTAAAAACGAGTTATACGTTAATAAACGAAGTCGTAAATAAATTTTTATAAAAACATTTTTATAAAAATTATAAACAGCAAGAAATAATACATATTTTTAGGATTCCAAAATGATAAGAATCGTAATTTTTCAATTAATAACGAACGAGTTATGAATTTCGCAAGTTTACGACAATTAATACTTTTATAAAACTATTTTTATAAAAGTTACTATTCATGACAGAAAGTTATATTTTTGTAAACCTCATAAAAATATAGAACTTTCAAATACGAGAACGTCCTCGAAAGAATCACTAAAAACGGAGCTATAACGAATAAAATACGACGTTTACGGGTTTTACGACGACAAATACTAATTTCATAGAAACACACGTTTGTCATGAACAGTAAAAGTTACTGTTCATCAGGGAGAAATTATATGAAAATTGTCAAATATCGATAACCCTCCTTAATACGAAAAGATGGACTATAAGAAACTCGAGAATACTGGTTAAAACCAAAATTACGCCAGTTATAACTAACGGAATATATAAATGTTTTAACTATTAAACACAAATTTTCCAAACCATAGTGGTGATTGAGCTATAAAGAAATTAATGTGGTTATCAAAGCTATATTACTAGGAGTTTCATAATGAGGCCTCTTCGGATGGCGTTCGACGAGGGTGTTTGGATTTACGATATTTAAAGTGTCCTAACACCTCGAACGTCATGGTCATGACCTCCTTAATAATATAGCCCAAACGATAGTACGAGGTAACAACCTATAAGATTAAGATTCAAGTACATTGGTACTTATACGACCTATGACAATTTAGGTGCATTCGATCTTTTACGTGATGCTTATCTGCGATATTTGGATTAGCGAACACAAGTGAGTTCATAGCCCCACATTTTTTAACGATTCAATGATTTTAATAACTCAGGGGTAAGAAACATTCTTTGTTTTACTAACTGGAAACGCAAGTAAATGATTACATGTTTGCCTAAGTAGCGATAACCCATTAAGCCCACTATCATAGAACTGTCAATTGCAAGATGTAGTTTGGGAATACACTATGTGATCGCGAAATGTATTTAATAGATCTATTACAGGAAACGACCTCCTCGTTACGGGTGACCTACTATCAACGAGAACGAACGTTATAGCATGTCGAATTTTTGGGATGGGTTTTTTTCCGTGTCACACATCATTACGGGCTGAGTAGCAATATTATGCGAACAAGACTGTCGAGCTCAGTGTCATGACTTAGTGTAAATGTAATCTAAGTTTTTGTGAGATCTGCATGTTTTGCATTATCGACTAAAAAGGCTTGCGTCCTACACATTTGATTATCAAACCTATGAAATACACCAACAATTAGTTAGACGTTTTTAAGCAATGTATTCAGAGATCAATAGGCATGGGATGCCAGGGATGCTTGGGTTACATTTAGGATTTGCACGCTTAAAGATTTTAGGTGCATTCATATTTGGGGAACGACTTGTCAAAGTTTTGTAATATTCACAAATGAACAAGTAAAGCTATATGCTTTGTTTAAGGTCTTTCAATTAAATCCAATGTACTTTAAACGACTTTTTGTGTCGTTCTTATATATCTTGTGCTATTGATCTTGAAGTAACACGCCCCGGACCCTTATTCCGCTGCGACCCAATTTGGGGGTGTTACACGGTTGACTACCCTATGGACGAAGGAGATGATGGAGATGATGATGACGGCGACTCATCTAGGGATGACGCCAGGGATGAGGATGAGGACGAGGAGGAGAGGAGGACTGAGGGAGGAGGAGAGCACATTAGCTCCGGCTATACGTCTACTACCGTCATACCTGCTGATGAGCCTGTTTCCCCACCTGAGGGAACAGAGACTGTTATACCACCACCCTCTACTGACATTACTATTGGGGCTAGGATTACTGCCCGACCCCAGACTTCCATATCCCTTCCACCAGAGGCAGAGGTTGAGAGACTTCTGACCATGACTACTCCATCACCATCACCACCTATCTCACTATCACCACCCTCTGCAGGGGAGCGCCTTGCTAGGTGCACGGCCCCACCTGCACATTCACCACCTTTACCACCATCATCTGGGTGTCTAACCCAAATCCAGACACTCAGGATAACATCCACCCAGGCTCTCATTGATGCAGTTACTGCCGCATTACCACTACCACCATCTCTATACATACCACCACCTGTTGACCGTAGGGATGATATTCCCGAGTCTGAGCAGCCTCCCCGCAAGAGGTTGCATTTATCCACTCTAGGCTCCAGATATGAGATCGGAGAGAGTTCCACTGCTAGACCTACCAGAGGTCACAAGGGAAGATTAAGATTTAAAGCACTTAGATGCTGAAGAGAGCAACAGGGGGATTAGGGATGTTGGTTATGGGATTAGGGATACTTGGGTAGACCCGGCAGAGGCAGTTCCAGAGATAACACCTATGACCGTGGGAGAGGTCAACACTAGGGTTGTAGAGCTTGCTGAGCTCCACGAGAGGGATACACAGGACTTGTATGCCCTACTAGAGGATGCTCAGGATATAGGTCCTCGTATTCATAGCAAAGAGTCGATATGACTTGCAAGCGGGTCGATTTTACTTATGTGGATAGGATGAACTCTCCAGGCGAGACTGTATGGATGGTGGAGGAGGAGGCCTATTGCTTCCCGCGAGCTTGGGCTCGTTCGATATGATTGAGCCCAGGCAACTCATCAGGAGCTTCCAGACCATAACTGATCATGTGAAGACGCATGAACCTATCAACAAGGCACACCCAGACACAGCTACAAGCTGGCAGAGTACTCCATTCATACACAGCACCAGGTACAACACGAGAACTCGCTTCATATGCAGCAACAGAGTCGCAGCGCCTCGAGAGACTGATCTAGGCGCCAGGACCAGATGGTAGATACTACCTCTGATCATCAAAGATAAGAGGGCGAGAGATGAGCGACATGCATGCTGATTGTTAGCACATACGAGAGCAGCGGAGAGAGCTAGACACCAGGGACCAGAGCTACGGATACCAGATCCACCAGGAGGCTTTCCTGGGGACGCCGACAATCACAGTTAGTGACTTTATGTTATTGTATCCTTGCTAGGTCATTGTACAGCATGTTAAGATATTAGGGGTTTTTCCCCCTAGCATAGCCTTAGATCTTTTGTTATTAATTATTGTATTCAGACGACTATTTCATGTAAAATTTATCAAAGTTTATGAGAAATGATGTGTTACATTGTACTATATACCTCTCTTGTGTTGATTATCTCCTCTATATATTAGTATATCTGTCACAATAACCTCATGTTTTGTCTTTTTTGATCTAGACAAATCATGGCACCTACAAAGCAACCAGAGAGGACCAAATACCCATGTCAATGACACCAACCCCAAAACAAGCAGACCCCTACGACTCCATCCAACAATGACGACAAGCCTCTCTTGCGAACGCCCACCAATGGGATGGAAGCCACATTCGCATACGGGGATAACTAAGGAACGTGCAAACTGCGCGTACCTTGTTTTATTTTACGGCTGATTTCATGACTGCCAACCTTTGAACTCAAAGGCTGAAGCATTGTCAGGTTTAACTCGATGGATTGAAAAGATGGAGTCAGTTTTCAATATCAGTGGTTGTGCCATTGAGAATCAAGTTAAGTTTGCCACCTGCACTCTGTTAGGTGCTGCCTTGACTTGGTGGAATGGTCAGATAAGAACCTTAGGTCCAGAGGCATACGCCATGACTTGGGAAGTACTCAAGAAAAAGATGACTGACAAGTATTGTCCGCAGGGGGAAATCAAGAAGCTGGAAATCGAGCTGTGGAACCTAAAAGTCAAGGGAAACGACGTACCAGCGTACACTGAACGTTTCCAAGAGTTAACCCTGATATGTACCAAGTTTGTTGCCAATGAAACCGAGAAGATTGACAAGTACCTCAGTGGACTTCCTGACAACATTTATGGGAACGTCAAAGCTGCCAAACCCAAGACATTGGATGAGACTATTGAGTTGGCCAATGACTTGATGGACCGGAAACTCCTCACCTACGCGGAAAGGCAATCTGACAACAAAAGAAGGGCTGATGATTCATCCAGAAACAACCATGGTCACCAACAGCAACCCTTCAAAAGACAGGAAGTCGTATGGGGGATCCTTGCCCAAGTGCAACAAGTGCCATCTCCACCACAATGGCCCGTACACCCAGAGGTGCCACAAGTGCAACAAGATAGGCCACTTTGCTCGAGATTGCAGGAATACATGTAACACAAATGTTGATAGCACTCAGAAGGGAAACGGGGCAACTCCCAAAGGGAATGGTTGTTTCGAGTGTAGAGCACCAGGACACTTCAAGAGAGATTGTCCAAAACTGAAGAATAAAAATGGATGAAATGGAAAAGCACAAGGTGGGTTTATGCATTGGAAATGCAGAAACGCAGGGAGATGCACCAGGGAACCCTGATGCGAAGTCGTCACGGTACGTTCCCCTCTTAAATAACTTAAATAATCACTATGCATCTATCTTATTCGACACCGGTGCCGATAGAAGTTTTATATCCACTGCATTTAGTTCCTTGATAAACATCGCCCCAACTTCACTAGAAAATTTTTATGATGTCGAATTAGCCGATGGGAAATTAGTCAAGATAGACACCATCATACGAGGTTGCACCTTAAATTTCTTAGACCATCCGTTCAACATAGATCTAATGCCAGTAGAATTGGGTAGTTTCGATGTCATTATCGGTATGGACTGGTTAAGGAAATATCACGCTGTGATCGTATGCGATGAGAAACTTGTTCAAGTTCCCTACGGGAATGAAACTTTGACTTTTTGCGGAAACGAAAGTAGCAACGGGAGAGAATCCCGTGGCAGTTATCTCATGTTTCAAAAGCTCAAGAATTACATGGCCAAGGATGCCAGGTCCTTTAGCACAATAGCCCGCCAAGAAAGAGGAGGACAAGTCGGAAAGGAAACAGTAGAAGGACGTCCAATCGTCTGGGATTTATCCAAAAAAAAAAAGAAGTGTTTCCCCGAGGACTGCCCGTCTTCCTCCAGCTCGACCGGTGGAATTCCAAATCGACTTAGTTCCAGGAGCTGCACCCGTAGCTCGAGCACCATATCGATTGGCCCCATCCGAAATGAAGGAATTAGCAGAACAATTACAAGAGCTTTCTGACAAAGGTTTCATAAGGCATAAGGTCCTCACCTTGGGAGCCCCGGTCTTATTGTCAAAAGAAGGACGTTCTTCAGGATGTGCATCGACTACCCGATTAAAAAACTGACATTAAAAAACCGTTATCCACTTCCCCGAGGAACGACGATTTGTTTATAAACATAATGATCCCGTATTTACTCGAAGATAGATATGAGATCCGGATATCACCAGCCTAGAGTACGAGAACACGACATCCCGAAGACGCATTTCGAACACTCCGGTATGGCCATTACGAGGTTCAGGTAATGCCAAATCGGACTAACAAACCACTCTGCGGTATTCAAGGACCTTAATGAACCGAATGTGCAAACCTTACTTGGATAAGATCGCGTAATTTGGGGGCTTCATCGATGACATACTTAATTTATTCAAAGGACTAATAGGGAGCATGAAGAACACCTTTAAGCAATTTTGAATTGCTTAAAGGAGGAGAAGTTGTTACGCAAAGTTTTCAAAAATGGAATTTTTGGATTCCGAGGTACCAAATTTTCTCTGACATGTCATTGAAAGTAGAGGCAAACAAGTAGGATCCCCAAGATAGAGTCTATCAAGATTGGGCATCTCCAAAGAACACCAACGGAGATCCGCCAATATCCTAGGTCTTTCTGGTTACTATCAAGATCATTGAAGGATTTTTGAAGATTGCTAAGTCAATGACGAAGCTTACTCAGAAAGGAATCAAGTTCGATTGGGGAGAAAAGAAGAGAACGCTTTCCAATTGATAAAGCAGAAGTTGTGCAGTGCCCAATTCTGCCTGGCTTTAACCTGAGGGATTGAAGACTTTGTGTTTACTGTGATGCGTCACACAAGGCTTAGGCCCGTGATTAATGCAGCGAGAGAAAGGTGATTGCCTATCTTCGCGACAATTAAAAGTTCCAGAGAAGACATTACACCACTCACGATTTAGAACTTGGATCGTAGTGTTTGCCCTAGAAGATAGGGAAGACAACTATCGTATACGGACCATATGCACATATTCACCGACCATAAAAGTCTACACACATACTCGATCAGAAGGAGCTTAAACATGAGCAACGTCGTTGCTAGAGTTATTGGAGTGACTACGACTGTGATATTCATTATCAACCAGGGAAAAGCAAACATAGTGGCGTGCGTTGAGAGACCGTAATGAACGGATTGAGCCATTATGGGTTCGAGCCTTGGTTATGACAATTGGTTTAGATCTTCCCAAACGAATATTAGAAGCTCAAATCGAAGCTCAGAAACCAGAAAATATCGTAAATGAAGACGTAGGAGGTATGATCCGAAGGGACATACCCAAGGAAAGGCTGGAAACTGCGCGTGCGATGGGACCTATCTTACACAACAGAGTTGGAAACCCCCTGCTATGGAGACTTAAGATCCGAGATTACACGAATCCCACAAGTCGAAATATTCCTATCCATAATCCTGGTTCCGAAAGATTACCAGAGATGTGAGAAGTTATTTAGTTGACAACATGAAGCTGACATCAGCCACTATGTTAGCAAATGCCTGACATGGTGCACAGGGTCAAGGTCCGAGCATCAAAGGCCATCAGGATTGCTAGTATAACCAGAAATACCCGAGTGGAAGTGGGATAATATAACAATGGATTTTTCACCAAACTTCCTAGGTCGTCACAGGGTTTCGACACCATCTGGGTGATTGTGGATCGACTTACAAAATCTGCTCACTTTCTACCAATACGGGAGAATGATCCGTTGGATAAATTGGCGAGATTGTACTTGAACAGGATAGTGGCAAGACACGGGATACATGCCTCATTATCAGCGATCTGATGGGAGATTCACTTCGAATTTCTGTGAGATCATTTCAAAAGCTTGGTACTGATATTAGCAGGAGCACATGCGTCATCATCCAGAAACTGACGGCAGAGCGAGCATGGACCCATTCAAGACCCTCGAGACATGCAGGACGTGCTGCGTGAATTGATTTTGGCAAGTGCTGGGTTTAAGCATTTGCCATGACCGGAGTTATCTCAAACAAAAACAGTTACCCGCAGCATAAAGGTCGCCCCTTTTGAAGCACTGTATGGGCGGAAATGCAATCACCATGTATGCTGGGCCCGAGTGAGGGAAGCCCAACTGACAGGCCCGGAATTAAATCCAAGAAACAACGGAGAAGATCGTCCTGATCAAGCCAAATGATGCAAGCAGCACAGATCGACAAACAGAGCTACCGCTGATACGACAATGAAGCAAAAGCGATGAGTTTCGAAGTTGGAGACAAAGTTATGCTCAAGGTCTCGCCTTGGAAAGGAGTCGAACGTTACGTAAGGGCAAGCTAACCGAGACCGTCGGTACCTTTCAAAGTGTTAGCAAATGAGTAGGAAAGGTTGCCTACAGGGCGAACTTCCTCACGATTTAGCAGAGTTTCACCATACTTTCCATGTGGTCTAATCTGAAGAAAAGTTATGCCGATGAACAATTAGTCATGCCGTTAGAAGAATTCATGTAGAACGATAAGCTCCAGTTTGTGGAAGAGCCCGTTGAAATCATGGAACAAGAGATCAAACGATTGAAGCGGAGCCGGATACCACTGGTTAAGGTTCGCTGGAACTCTAGGCGGGGGCCCTGAGTTCACCTGGGAACGTGAAGACTCTTCAACAAAAATAACCCACAACTCTTCACAACCGGGCTTCGTCATACACTACCAGGTCTTAAGCCTTTGAGGACATAGCTCTTTTAACGGGTGGAACTGTAACATTTCTCATTTTCATGTCTTTTGTACGACATATTAATGATCACTATTATTTTAAGTCCGATACCGTTGTGTTAATGTTTACTTTTAAGCTAAATCGCGTAGACTAGAAACAATCAATAAATGTAAACGGTCACCAAATAAATTAAGGTTTACATCAAACAAGTAAGGAATAATTATTTTGAGAATAATTATGTACTTGCGTATTTTATTTTTATAGTCACGTAAAAGGGGTACGTTTTCGCCATAAAATACAATTGGACGCACCCCAAAAATACCTAGACAAAAAACCTAGACTCAAATCCAATAACGCACACTTTGAGTAGCGGACCTAAACACCAAAATTTAATCAAGTCTTGTGTTTATATCACTTTAGTGTCGAATATGGACAAGTAAACCCACAACAAATCGTCCCATGTGGATTTAATTACTAGCAAATCAACCTAATGATACTTAAGGGTACATGTACATCCCCTAAGTCATTAAGACATGTCCTAATGGTCTCCTACTAGTCCTTTACCCAATGGTTAATGCCCATTTTGTTTCCCTTGCTCTTCCTAGTCACGGTTAACAATGAAACAACACACCAAGACATAAGATTTCCATAATCTAGCAAATCTTGTACATCTTTAGCTCATTAAAGCTTGTACTTATGGTGGTTTAGCAAAAACCATGAGTGATTAACTAAAACCCCTCAAAACCGCCTCTAGGGCACGATTCGGTTTGTGTGTGTGGACTAGGAAAGTTAACTAGACTTCTTACCTATAAATTCACCTCATAAGATTTGCCTAATCTAACTCAATCTTGTACCTCAACTACCTAATTAATACATGTACTAAGGTGGTTTAACTCAAAACCATGTGCGATCAAACTAGAAGTCCTCAAAACCGCCTCCTAGGGCACGGTTTGGCTTGGTTTAGGACTAAAGGGTGTAACTAAGCTCACTTGCCTATAAATATGCACTTACACATACACTTAAACCTTTCTTAAACTTACAAACACTTAAACATTCATTCTCTTTGTGTTCGGGTCTCAAACCGCCAACCAACACCCACGAGGGAGTATACGCGCTACGGGTTAGCATTTTACACGTCCACTCCTTAACCTCTCGAGCTATAGGACCTTTGTAAGTTGCACACAACTCACTTCCTTCGTATTTTACGTGTTCATTTATTGTAAACTAGCTTAGAGGTCAAGTGTATGTGCATACGACATACTAACGGGAAAGCACACATGATAAACATAAAATGAACATGCTATGAGCACATTGTATTCGTTTAAATAACTTGCACGATGTTAGAAACGTAAAAGCTAACGCGAACAATAACCATGATATATAAAAATGGACCACGACATGGGTAATAAGCCTCGTTCGCAAATTTAAAGTGAAACTATACGTAAACTATGGTTGTAATCACGACATGAGGGTGTGGGAACATGTAGTCGACGTTAAAGAACGTTTGCATGTCGCGGGTCACGACTAGAAAATGCTAGGCACTCTTGTTTGGTGCTAGACAATTCGACGAGTCCATATATCACGCTAATAAAACCATGCGGGCCTCACTAGGACTTCGCAACCCACCTTCGTGAGCCCACAAGGCCCAAAAGCCACGAATAAGCTAGACGGCTTATTTACGAGCTTAAGCGACTTATAAAATATTTATGAGCCTAAGGTGAGTTAGTGGACCTTCAAGGAGCGAGCTCGAACCACTAGAACCCCTATCGGGTTTCCATCGAGCTCAACACGAGCCCAACGCGAGCCCCATGCGAACCCGTAAGCCATAATAAGCCTAGACAGCTTATTCTTGTGCTTACCCGACTTAATAAGCTCAATATAGACATAAGAACCTAAATGGACCCTTTGTATTTCTTTGAAAACCAACCGAACCCTTAACGGGCCTCCTAGCCCATTTACGGGCCCTAAATGAGCAAATAAGCTCACAATAAGCTCGAGTAGCTTATTGGTGATCTTATGAGGGCTTAATCAGCTTAACGGACTTAAATGTACTTAATGGACCAAGCCCTAACCACTGAAACTCATTCGGGCTCACAACGGGCCCAATAGGCCCAACAGTTTGCTTATTAGCTTATCGAATAAGCTAAATAAGCAAACCGACCTCCAAGGTGCTTATTAGACCTAAATGAGCTTAACGGACCCTAATGGACCCAACAAGACCTTTTAAAAACCTTACCGGGCCTCAACGGGCCCAAGACCGGCCCAACAGAAGTTCTTAATAGCTTATTGGCTTATTTGGAATAAGCTGAAAAGAAAACAGTTTGTTAGGCTTAATACAAGTTGGAAAAGCACTAGGAAAAGTCTAGAAACTCTAACCACCCTTATCGGGTTAAGTTATTGGGCCCATAAGCCCAATAAGCTCGAAATAAGCTCCAATAAGCTCCCCGAGCTTATTTGAAGCTTATCAGATCCTACTGACCTTATTGGACCCTTTTCGACTTAATAAAACCATCTCGGACCTTTAGAAACCTTATTGAACCTTAATGGGCCCGATAAGGCCCATTAAGCCATAATAAGCTCGTTAGAGCTTATACATAAGCTATACCGGCTTATATGGATTATTTTGACAAGATTTAACATAATGCCACTTGTTGACAATTATTCGGAGTTGGAAATGCGATTTTTACAAAGTCGGGGGACTAAAACCGTAAATGCCGAAACCTAAGGGATTGAATTGTCATTTTCAAAATGCAATAACTCC
>BQNB010070540.1:0-30918 GCA_026074375.1 Tanacetum coccineum
TATCTTTGGTGCGGTTGAAAATTTGCACATTGCAAATAGGAATGTATATTAGTAGTCAAAGCTCATGTGATTTTACTACCGTCACAATTATTGATGAAACCGAAGAACGAAGAAATTACCAAAGGAATTATCCAGAATTATTATGATGGTGAAACTACATCGAGATTTGAAGAATAGTTAGCAAAAAAAGGAAAAAATGAGGAAAAAAATACAAAAAAAGAGACAAAGAAACTTTGAAGATAATCATTCATAAAAAGCATTACTGAAGGAATTATACGAAGGATCGATTATTCGTTGATACATCTAAAAATCAACGATGTAGAGTATTATACAAAGTGAAAGATATCGCCACTTGCCTTGTAAAGTATGTAAAGTTTTGGGATGATTAGGAAGTTGATCGTTATGGGAACGCCAACTTAGGTTGTTGTTTTTTTATCTATGATCAAGACGTTGTAAATAGTTGTGTCTTAATCATGATAACGGTCAGGAAATAAGTGTCTAGCAACTTGTATCTTAAGTCTTAATCTATTTGTTTCTTGATTTTTATTTAACAACAATTTACTTCCCTCTCACCTAATGATTAGCCGCTGGTTTTACGCGAATGAGGATGTGATCGAGCGTGCATGTCTATTCCGTTGTTACGGCCATGTATGCATGTCTCAGCTGCCTCGTTGGTTTATGACTTTTGGTGAAAGTTAGAAGGTTCCTACCCTATATCATTCTTCATCCTAACCGTTGGTTAAATTCGAATGGGGATGTGATCGAACACACATGTCTATCCCGGCGTTCCGGGTGTGTATGTGTGCTTCAGCTGCCTTGTTGGAGTGGTACTTCTGGTGAAAGATTGTAGAATGATCAAACCGTACGCCTTTCCATACAAAAACCCATATTTACCTTTATAAACTTGTTACTCCTTGGCTTTAGTGGTGGAGATGTGTATCCTTGCCAAGCTTATGATAGAATACTCGTCACGACCGAGCAATTGAGCGAATTAGTTACATGTTACCACATAGATTAGTTGAGTGATTTGAGTGTTTTCATCTTCCTATTTCGTGAGGTGTTTGGTTGTGTACTTGTAATAGATCAAATAAGTGCTTTAACGGAAAATATCCTTAGGGATACATTTTTATAAACTTCTAAAGGCTACTTGAGGACAAGTAGGATTCAAGTGGGGGGATATTTGATGACATCAAATAACGTCTATTTTATAGCATCATTTATCCAATGTTATTAACCCATTTTGTATAGTTATTGCAAAGAATTGTTGTTTAATCGTTTATATTTGAGAATTACAGTAATTATGGAGTGATTGGTGAAAGATATCAAAAGACGCGCATTTTGGAGCTTAAATGAAGATATTTTGAAGATTACTATTCTGATGACCAATATGTCGTATCCATCAAGGAAGATACGGCGTATCTGTGCCTGCACTCACCAAAGACCACAAAGGAATAAAGATTAATACGCCGTATCCAGAGAGAATCAATACGCCGTATTCAAGATATAGAATCAATATAATATTCTGGAAGATATCAAGCGTGGTCCCTACTCCAATAAATCCCTAATACGCCGTATCCAACTCTTGGATACGCCATATATAACCGACTTCCAGACCTTATAAATAGAAAACTCAAAAACAAGTTTTAAGTGTGCTAAATTATATTCTCGATACCTAAACCACAAAAGTCGATTTTTAGAAGAGAAAAAGAGCAGAAGAGGTCGAGCAACGCTATCAATTCCATATGAGACAACGTGTAATTCCATATACTTTAGTAATCGTTCAGTTTTTGGTATCATTCGTTAACTTGGTTAGTTTACCTTGGCTAAATAATTGCTCTTGTATTTATTATGACGTTTGAAGGCTAATACCTTCGGATATTAGCCATTATTATGAAGATCTGAATATTTGATATTTGTTTATCTCGATTTCTTGATTTATCGTTGAGTGCTTGTTTATGTTTATCAATTTATACTTGTTTACGCGCTTTTGTATGCGACCTATCATTCAACTGGATCTAGTGAAGCGGACCAAGCAGATCTAGAGTCCGGGATAGCTCTCCATATAGTAATTTATACATCTAGAATCATAGTTACACAAATATTGTCCTTCTAAGTATGTGTCTAGGATACGCTTCGGGCTTAACTAGTTAATTGGATATTGCCAATGGTTTATTGATCGTGTTACTAGCAGGTGACCTAGATAATTCAACAAGTAACGTTCTGATTCAATTGGATAGTTGTACAAGTGGACTAGTAGTTTATAAATTGTCATTAAGCGGTAAGTGGGTAAAGTCTCTATGAGCTAGGGTTTAACAAGATCAACATTGCCTTAATCCCTAAGATAGATTATAATTAGCAAATAAGGATGCTTTATGCGAATGCTTTAATTGTGATAGAATTATTGTGTCTAGGTCTTAGGATGATGTAACGCCTAAGTCTTAAGAATGATATGCCACCTCGAGAGAAAAAATCTTTGCACTTAATAAACAAACCAACTTTCTAATTGGATTAATAATGGTTTTAAAATTTTTCTTATATAAGGTTCGACCGCTCTTTTATCCTTCGTTAATTAGCTTGTGTGGGTTAAAGTGCCTTGAATTGATTATAGACACCAACCAAACCGTGCCAGTCTCTCAGGCTGAAAACCCTCCTTTTCCGTTAGACTTAGGATTTAGACTGACATAGGTTTAACATAGGTTTAGAATAGAATAGAATTAACATAGATTAGATAACCAAGATATTAATTAAATTGATAGATTTAACCTCGCTTCAAGTGTTCGACACCCTACTTACCATGAAACTACTACCGATCGGGTATACTGCCCGTTAAAGTGTTGTTTTTGGTTTAGTCGGCAAAATATAAATTTAAAACTTGAATCATCTTAAATATACCATACAACGACAGCAGAGAATGTTGGTTTAGTAGAGAGGGTCTCCACCTTGGAATCGGAACGTGATAGGTTGAAAAATCAAGTTGTGGGTAAAGGCAAGATGAGGGAAGAGTTTGTGTCGCAATAGGATGCGGCGGAATGGCGTTTTACGGAATGTGCTGCGGAGCTGGACGCCTGTATTGCTGACGTGCGACATGATATGGATAATGATCTTTATCCGCATATGTTGACCACTATTGCTGGTCAGAGATGGGTTGTTGGGCATGGCTTCTGCTTGGCTGTTTATAAGTGCGCACACTCTGTTGAATGCCATTCCGCTTTGGGTAAGGTCATTTCGATGGCCATTAATAAAGGCATTCAACAGGGTTTGGGAGCTGGGATTGTTCATGGTAAAGCGGGTAGATCCCTGGCTAAAGTTGAAGCTTATGACCCAGATGTTGAGGGGAAGTATGTTGCTGCGGTTTCCAATTTTAAGGGTGTATCGTTTCCTTTATTGGATGGGTTAGAGAGCCTTAAGGATTCTCCTTTTGCGCTGATTATGTCCGCTCTTATTTTGAAGGATGATCATGGTAACAGGGATGCTGCTCCTGAGTTTGCTCGGTTTCAACCCTCTATCGATCAGGTCACTATGCCTGTTTACTCTGAGTCCGGTTCTGTAGACCATGAGATGCTATTATCTGATGCTATTCCTGCCATCCGTTGGTCTGCTAAGAGGAGGGGGCTGTGTCCGCCTTTGAGCTTCACTCTGGGTGAGGCTTTTAGTTCCGCTCCTCCTCTTGATTCTTCCCTTGGTGTTGCAGATTACCAGGTTTATCCTTTAGTCCCGGTCAGTGATGCAGGGTCCGCTCATCAGGCATCTACTGCTACACCACATGATGATCTGTTTGATACTTCCGTTTTAGATAAACCTGGTGATGCTTGATGCTTTTAGTTTATGGTATTTGGGCCTATTTTGACCATGGTGCTTCGTACCCCAAACTATTATGTGAAGCTGTCTTAACGACTTTTTCCTTTTGGCAACGTGTATGTGGCCGCTTGTGGCAGCGTGGCAATCTTGTATGTAGTAGATGTGTGCCTTTAGTATTAGTTATTTTGTGTACGCGGTCGCCTGTGGTTGTGCTACTATGTAAGCTTTGTTAAGTGAAGTTGCTATTTTCTGTAATAGTTTTTGTTAAATGAAGTTGCTATTTTTTGTAATAGTCTTTGTTAAGTATTGTTTGGCCGCTTGGCTATTATATTGGGCTTGCAATCCGCTTACGTTTGTTGAGCTAATTTTTAAGTGACTCATCCTTTTTTGTTTCTTGAACAAATAGAGTTAATTATGGGGCCGTACTCGTTCCTGTGACATGCGTGTTTATGTGCATGTGTGTGCGTCTTACCGTATGCATGAAATATGACAAGTTTTTTGGGAAATTTATGAAGGTAGCTAGGCTTCACATGGCATTTAATATTTATTTTTTTAAATAAGTCATTACATAATACTCAATGAAAATTACCCCAACCGCTAGTGCGGTTTTACATTGGCGGGGGTACTTACATGATAGGAATTTAAAGATAACATTTTTTCAAGTCTTAAACATTTCACGTGCGCGGGAGTACATCTCCGCTTCCGCTCTTGAGCTTGTATGCTCCCTTTCCGAGTGCTTCTATCACTTCATATGGTCCTTCCCACTTTGAAGCCAGCTTTCCGCTTTCTTTGGCACGACTTGCTTCGTTGCTATGGTAGACAAAAACTCCGGGGTGAAAGCTTGTGCTGCGGACTTTTGAATTATAGTACTTTGCCATTTTGGCTTTGTTTCTGGCTTCACGGACCGCTACCTTTTCCCTTCTTTCTTCAAGGATGTCCAAGTTCAGGAGCAATGCTTCGTCATTTTTAGCCTGGTTTACTTTCGCACGTCTTATTGAGGGCATCCCTATCTCGACTGGTATCACGGCCTCAGTACCATATGTGAGAGAGAATGGAGTGTCTCCGTTGCTTGCTTTAATCATTGTACGGTGCGCCCATAACACGTGTGGTACTTCCTCAACCTAGTTTCTATTGTCTTCACCTAACCTAGCTTGTATTCCTTCTCCTAGGCTGCGGTTCGCTCTTTCTACTTGACCGTTAGTTTGAGGGTGCTTAACGGATGCAAACCTTTGCTTGATACTCAGCTTCTTGCACCAGTCCTTAAATGGGTTGTCTCTGAACTGCTTTCCGTTGTCAGATATGATTTCTCCCGGAAGCCCGAATCTGCACACAATATTGTCCCAGACAAATTTCTTGACTTGATTTCCTGTTTTCGTTGCTACTGGCTTTGCTTCGACCCACTTTGTAAAGTAGTCAATGGCTACGATCAAGAACTTCACCTTCCCTTGCCCTTCTGGTAATGGTCATGAGATGTTGATTCTTTACTTGTAGAACGGCCATGGAGAAGTTATTGGCGTGAGCTTTTACTGTAGATTCCTAGGGACCGATCGGTGGGTCTGACAGTCGTTACACACCCTAATGATGTTTCGTACGTCTTTGTGCATTGCCGGCCAGTAATATCTGGACCTGATTGCTTTTGCCACCACGGATCTTGGGCCAGAGTGCATGCTACATGATCCCTCATGTATTTATTTAACTACATATTCTGCTTGTGTTGGGCCAACGCACCGCAACCATGGTTCCAGGAATGACTTTCTGACCCCGTTGATCATGGTGTATTATCTTGCCTTGATCTTGATCGTGCGTGCCTTTTCTATTTCTGCTGGTAGGGTACCTTCCGTAAGGTATTCGATCAGCGGTGTCATCCAGCAATACCCCTCTTCTTCCACTACTGCTAGGATTTCCTTCTCTTCTATTGATTTTCTTTTGAGTGTTTCTACCAGGATTTACTTAGTGAGGTGAACGAAGCTTGTGGACATGATTTTTCTTAACGCGTCTGCTTTTTATTTTTCACTTCGCAGCACTTGCTTAATTAAATTTTTTTTGAAGCTGTCGATCAACGTTTTAGCTTTTTCTAAGTACCGGGTCATGCTTTGTTCTTTTGCTTCGTACAACCCATTGATTTGGTTTGCTACGAGGCGGGAATCCACTTTGGCTGTTAGGTTTTTCCCACCCATTTGTTCTGCTATCCGTAAGCCAGCTACTAAGGCTTCGTATTTCGCCTCGTTGTTAGATGTGTCAAATTCGAACCTTAGTTCATAGGTGAATTCTTCGCCTTCTGGGATTTTGAGGATAAGTTCGGCTCCTGACCCCTCTAAGCATGATGATCCGTCCGTGGATAGGACCCATACTATGCTATAAAAAGGTGGCAGCATCATCGACGTTGACCTCACAACAACAACCCTATTACCCACAGGGTAATAGGGTGAATCTTGCCCTGTGACCCCGCTAAGCATGATGATCCGTCAGTGGATAGGACCCATGGCTCAGGTACTGTTTCCTCGGCTTGTACTTCCATTGATGGTCCTTCCTCATCTAGTTTCTCAGCAATGAAGTCAGCTAAAATTTGGCCGCGAATTGATGTCCTTGGCCTATATGTGATGTCGAATGCTTCTAGTTCGAATTTCCATTTTAGCATTATCCCCGTGTTTTCAGGTCGTGACAGGATTTACTTAATGGGCTAGTCCATGACTACCACCACTGGGTGAGCTTGGAAGTATCTTTTCAGCCTTCTCATGGCGTGTACCAATGCTAAAACCAATTTTTCCATTAAGTTATAGTTGACTTCTAAGGTTTGCAAGGCACAGCTGACAAAATAAACCGGTACCTGCCGCGAGTCCCTTTCTGCTATTAGGATTGCGCTTACTGCCTCCCTGGCTGCACATAGATACATTATCAGCTCCTCTTTGGGTTTTGGCACGGTTACCATTGGCAGTTCCGCTATGCATTTTTTCATGTTCTGGAATGCCTTTTCCGCTTCTGTTGTCCACTGGAAGTCACTCTTTTTTATACACATTTTCATGGTTTTAAAAAAGGGGAGTGATTTTTCCGCGGGCTTGGATAAGAATCTATTTAAACTCACCAGCTTCCCGTTTAGGCTTTGAGCTTCTTTCAATGTTTGGGGTGATTGTAGCTTCATTACTGCTTTCGTCTTTTCTGGGAAGGCTTTGATTCCTTGCATGCTGACGACGTGGCCTAGGAATGCTCCCTCTTCTGCACCAAATGTGCATTTTTTTAGGGTTGAGCTTCATTTTTATTCTTCTCAGGTTGTGGAATGTTTCTTCGACGTCCTTGAGTATTTCATGCTCCGTGTGGCTCTTTATTACCAGGTCATCCATATATACTTCTAGGTTCTGGCCGATCTGTTTTTTAATACTTTATCTACGAGCCGCTAATATGTTGCTCTGGCATTCTTGAGGTCGAACGGCATTTTTGTATAACAAAAAACTCTTTGGTTGGTATGAAAAGCCGTCTTTTCTTCGTCCTCTTCCGTCATCTGTATTTGGTGGTATCCCTTGTAAGCGTCTAGGAAGCATCTGAAAGGGTACCCACAGAGGGACTCAACTTTCCAATCGATTTCTGGAAGGGGGTAGCAGTCTTTTGGGCATGACTTATTTAAATCTGTGAAGTCTACGCACATCCTCCAGCTACCATCATGCTTCTTTACCATAACTGGGTTTAAGAGCCAGTCATGGTAATGTACTTCCCTCATGATTTCAGCTTCCACCAGCTTGGCGACTTCCTCTTGGATCGCTTTGTTCCTATCCGGTGCTTGCCCTGTTCTTTTTTGCCTTATGGGTTAGCATCCCTCACGGACGTTTAAACGGTGTTCCGCTATGGATCGTGAAACGCTGGTCGTGTCTGCCGATTTCCAGGCAAATATATCCAAGTTTTCTTTTAGCAAGTTGTAAAGTTCCATTCTTCCTTTCTCATACAAGCTTCCGCCTATTGTGATGGTTTACTTTAGATACTCTGGATGAATTGCTACTTTGATTCCTTCCGTGGCCGTTTGTTCTCTGGGTGGAAGGGTACTTTGGGTTTCTGCTACCATTCTGCATTTCGCTGGTATTATGGTGTTGTTGCGGATCGTCACTATTCCTCCTTCCACTGGGAATTTTATCATTCTGTGAGCGGTAGATGGGACCGCTTAGATTTTTCTGAGACCCGGGCGGCCGATGATACCGTTGTATGGTGATGGGGATCTAACAACCATGAAGTTCATCAGGGTGCTCGTTGAGTGTTCTTCGTCTCCCAAAGTCACCATTAGTGATATTTGCCCTAGCGGCTAGGATATTTCACCACTAAACCCTAGGAGGGGGTTGTTGCCGGGATCATCTAGTTTTTTATTTTTAGATGAAGTCTATTGAAACAATGTTCATATAGTACCTCTGAGGCTGATCCTTCGTCTACATACATGCGATGGATGAGATGTCCCTCTACTTCCGCTTCAATCACAATTGGTGTTTCTTGTCCGTTGTTATCTCCTAGAGTTGAGAAAGAAATTTCCTAGTCTGCGAAGAAGCTCTGGGTGGTTTTTTGCCTTGTTATTCGTTGCCAGGGCTGGACCATGAAAATTGCTGTAACTTTTTCTTTGTTAGGGGCTTCCCCTTTCTTTGTAGCTTTTGCCTGCTCTCCTAGCTTTCCTCCTTGTTTTATTTCTTTAACCAGGTGTGACAGCTGTCCTGACCTGACCGCTTCTTCTATTTGCCTCCTTAGATGGATGCACTCGTCTGTACTGTGGCCCTTATCCCCATGAAACTCGCAGAACTTGTTCTTGTTCTGGTTTTCTGCAGGCCCAGCATGGGTGGCGGTGCCTTGAATTTTACCGTATCTATTGCCAGGATCTCTTTTGGTGTCTTTGTGAGAGGTGTGAAGTGATCTTGCCGCCTGCTTGACTTGTGTTGGCTTTTAAAGTCAAGACTTTTGTCGAAGTTTGGTATGTGACCGTTCTCATGGTGCTTCCATGCTGGCGGCGCTTTTTTCTTTGATTGGTTTACGGCGGCTACTTCTCCTCTTAGAAAAGCTGTTGTTATGCTCATCATTTCGTCTACAAATTTTGGTATGTTGTCATTCAATTTTTTTATTAGATCCGGATTGGTGATTCCGTGCATGAATCCTGATATTTTTCATGCATTCTGGTGCTCTGCTGACACACATACTTTTCGCCTTGAATCTTTCCATGAAAGATTCCGTTGACTCTCCCTCCCTCTGCTTGATATGGTGGATTTCTACGGGATCTTTTATGTATTTCTTTTGTTGCAAGTAGTTCCATAGGAACGCTTTTCGCAGCATTTCATAGTTGTCAATAGATTCGGGTGGGAGTTTATCGAACCAAACCCTGGCGGAGCCGATGAGTGTAGAGTTAAACATGTGGCACCATGCCCACCGCTCTATTTTTTCCGCTGCTTGGAAAATCTTTAGGCGATCATCCGGATTTTCGGTACCATCGTACGTATTTACATTGACCGGCATGCGGGTCCTCTTTGGGACCTCAAAATTACGGATCCTTGCCGTAAATGGGTCGGTTTCTTCACACAACTATGGTTGGGAGAGGTCATCGTCATCGCTTAACCTGCGCTTTTTGGACTTCCAGCGTCCACCCTGATCGTGATTGTTTTCTGATTAATACAGCTCTTCGGTTCGAGTGTACGACTTGCGGCTTGCGCGGTCAGTAGTGTTTCATTCTTTTTCAATTTCTTGCTGACGCTTGCTGAAACATGTGACATAGCTTCGAATGAGCTCCCTAGCGTCTTTCCTTCTTTGGCTTGGGGTTTTTGCTGACCTGCTGGTACTCCTTTTTCTACTCGCACGCCTGTGCCGCGGTGTATCATCCAGTCCTAACCGCGAGCATACGTCTCTTTTTCGTTCCCCCAACCGCGTGAAAACATTTTTGTCTCCAGGGCCTAGCCTAGTGAACACTGTAGCATTCACTGGGCTTCTTCGGCGGGTTGGTTTGTCTCTTTCATGCCTTAGCCTAGAGAATACGCTTGCGGTCTGCGAGGGACGTGTCCCTCTTGACGCAGTGACCGGCCTTTGTCTCCTCTTCTTGGGCCTTTTCTTTCTGTCGCATGACTTTGATTCTGAGAACTATGTCTGCGAGTTTTGATGCGAGCTTTCGCCGTAACTCAAGCGCGTTTGTAGGTCCTAGAGTTTTTCTTGGTGAACTTTCTCTGCCATGATTGGCAGGATTTTATTGTAGTGTTTTTCACAAATTTCCTAAAGCTTATCCGCGGGGAGACACCTAGAATTACTATCGGGTGTTTGCTTACTCCCCTTGTCGGCTGGGTTTTGGACTGTGGAATTGGCAGGAATGTGGGTTGGATTTGCCGGTTGGCTCATTTTTTTTAAAGATTTTTGGAACGCAGTTGTGTTTGGTCCCACGGATGGCGCCAACTTGTTAGTACAATATTAGTATGGTATGGTTAACAGAGAGGAACGTGCTTACAGGGGGAACTATAAGCTTAAGACTTGGTGTAGTAATTGTACTAAGTGAATACAATTGAGAAGTTTCTGCTAAGAAAAATAACACCGTAAGCCTTACCGCGGGAGGGGGATCCAGCGATTAAGCTCGGGTGTGAGAGTAAGAATTAGTTATTAGTAGTATGTATGTAATAGTGGCAGAAGTCATACCGTTAGAAGCGTTTGGATGACTTCTTATATAGGCGAGTGTTGTTGTCGAACGCCTGGGTCACGGGGCGGGATTCACCCTATTACCCAGTAGGTAATGGGGTTGTTGCTGTGAGGTCAACGTCGATGATGCTGCCACCTTTTTGTAGCGTAGCTGCTTAGGTTATCGTTACCATCGTCTGTTATCCTTATTAGGAACGTTGACGTTCTTCCCCGAAGTCTCATGCTCTGTCCCTTATTCTTTTTGGTTTAGTCACGGGTAGGGGTGGCAATTTCTGACCCGACTCGAAACCCGACCTAAAACCGACACGAAAATTAACAAGTTCAGGTTGAGTCTAATATATTTCGGGTCGAGTTTGGGTTGACCCATCTGACCCGTTTATTAAATAGGTCTGGTTCAGGTTGGGAATAAATTAAGTGGGTCGACCCGCTAACCTGTTTATAATTTTTTTCTGAAATTAAAAATTATTTATATATTGTTATATGTGTTAAATGAGTTAAACAGGTAGACTCACAAACCCGTTTAACATGTTTAACCTATGTTATGTGCCAACTTTTGTATATAAAATGGGTTAAATGGGTTAACCCAAAACCTTTTTAACATATTCAACCCCTATGTAACTTATTTAACCTGCCAATCCAAGTATATATACAGGTTAAATCGGTCAGGTTCGGGTTATGTATAAACAGATTAGGGTTGACATAGCTGATCCGGATATTTAAATGGATTAGGTTTGGGTTGGGGTTTTCTGACCCGCCAACCTGTCAACCCGAACCCGCCAACCCGAACCCGACCTGAATTGCCACCCCTAGTCACGGGTGGCTGTTTGTCGTGTAGCAGAGCGTGCTCCACTAGGATGTGTGTAGGTTATGATCCCTGCGGAGCAGCGGAGTTTATGCTCCTCGCGGCTGTGTGTGGGTTACGATCCTTGCAGAGCGATCGGTGTCTGACTATCTTGGACCCCTTCAAAACTTGGTCTTGGGCTCGTTGCTTATTGTGTAGCCAGAGCCTGCGGTCCGATTGGCACCATACGTCATCAGATTCGGTTGGGGAGAGAGATTTTTTCACAAACGATGACTTTAACTGTTAGCCTTAACTAGTCTAACTGGTCATGATTTTACAACATACTAAAAACGATGACAACGTCGTCGTTTTGGTGGTGGACTTTTCGAGGTTATTTTTGGCCCATTTCACATTGTTAGCCCAATTCATTTTCTCTCTTTTGGCCCAATATAGCTTCTCTCTTTTGTGGTTTTATAATACCATTTCCGACGTTTCGTGAATAGTATAGTGCTTCCGGTATCTTCTTCCTGACGCTGCCTACCTACTTTCATCATCTTCCGGTACGTCGGTTTCTCATGGGTTTTTTTCCTTATTGATTTCTTGCATTCTATTTTTTGTTGATCTTCTCATCTCCCTTCATACTTTCGGATGTGTTACTAATGATTTTTGCATGATTGTTGCAATATGTTGTTGCCTTACTTATTGTTGCCTATTGTTCTTGCCTATAACAGTTTCTTTCCCTATGTATCTTTGCTTAAAAGTTTGTATCTGTTAAGTGTTGTTGTTTTAATTAGGGTTGCTGTTATTGTTGCATATACTTATGCTTTCAATTATATTTGCGTAATTTGCATACTTCTATTTCGTATTTTGTTTATAAGTAGTTATACTTTAGTATTAAGTACTATAATGAGTACGAAAAGAAAGTTATTGCCTAAGTCCGACGTCAATAGTTTGGGTCGAGGTAATGCGCCTTCTGGAAATATTAATTATGTTGCTCAGCACATTCGTGTACCTGAATTATGTCCAAATATCTATGATTCAGAATACACACCTATTGAGCGTGTTCGTAATGATTGTAAAAATCTTGAACGCGGCCAATTAAGACATTTGGGAGTATCTCCGAATACGAATATTAGCACGTCTACGTCGCCACCATTTGCTGATGATGTTGGTAACATTAAACAAAGACGCTTATGTAGGATCAATGATGCTGGGCCATCACAACCTACACGTACGTATCGCCTTTTGTAAGCGATTGCGGACATGGACGTTGTTGTGACATATTTTTATTATTTTCATATTGTTGATTACTTATAAGGTTACTATACTTATATGTACTTATTACTTTTCTAGAATCTCAGGCTGAAACACAGAATGTCATTCATAGTTTGTCTCATTCTATTTCACATAATGTTCCATTTGTATTGGCTGACCAACATTGTTCAGACAATATTTCTCGGGATCAGAATGGTTGTCAAAATGTTGAACGCAGCCGAATAGAATGTTTGGGAACATCTCCGAATACGAGTATTAGCACGTCTATATCGCTGCCGTTTGCTGACGATGTTGGTAATTTCAAACGAAGGCGCTTATGTAAGATCAATGATGCTGGCCCATCACAACCTACACGTAAGTGTCGGTTTTCGTTGCCACAATTGTTTTTTGGCTATTAATTTACGTATGTGTTTAAATATATTGCAGACAATATTGAAGAGTTATAAGCGGTTACGGACATCAATGTTGTTATAACATATTTTATAATTTCACTGTTGTTCATTGCTTATTAGATTATTATATTTATGCGTACTTATTATTTTTTAGGATCTCAGACCGAAACACAAAATGTCGTCCACGGTTATTCTCATTCTCCTTCACATAATGTTACATTTGTATCAGCTGACCAATGTTCTCCAGATGATATTTGTCGGGACCAGAATCCACCGGTGCTCTCAGGAATACCATCCACTTATAAGTCAATTGGTAAATGTGAATATAGCTGTCAATACTGTGGGGCATTATTTTGGTATGACGAGCGACTAAAAAGTATTTCTCAAAATGTAAGGCCTAAATATAATGGTTGTTGTAAAGGAGGTCGGGTTGTTTTGCGTACATAACAAATCTATCCTGAATATATAAAGTTACTTCTTCAGGATCGTCACTTTATGGAAAATATTAGGGCCTATAATCAAATGTTTAGTATGACTTCCTTAGGTGCTAACATCGATGAATCTATTAACATAGGACGTAGACCATATGTGTTTAAGATATCAGGGCAATTATATCATTGGATAGGATCTTTATGCCCTGAGGAAGGTGAACCTCCTCGATTTTTGCAATTATATGTTTATGATACGAACAATGAAGTCGATAATTGTATGAATCATTTTGGAGGACAGAATAGTAACCTTTGTAGTGACATTGTCGAGGGTCTTATAGAGTTATTAGATACACATAATGCATTAGTTCAATTATTTAGAACTGCCCGTGAAAAATTGGCAGATACACATGTGCCAAATTTTCAGGTACGATTATACAATGTCGTTGGTGCTCATGAATATGAATTACCAACTGGTGATATGTTGGGTGCCATAGTGTACGAACCAGGACCTGAAACACAAATGGACTACGATATAATTATTGAAGAACGGTAAGGCCATCCACAACGTGTAAACAAGCTTCATTCGTCTTATATGTCGTTACAGTTTCCGCTCCTTTTTCTATATGGAGAGGATGGCTATTCAAAAGATTTCAAATTAGTAGGCGACAACGACCGTTCTAAAACAGATAGGCGTCTAACTATAAAGGCCTACTATGCGTATCTTATTCATGACCGTAAAAATTCCTATAACTATCTATCCAGAACAGGTAGATTGTTTCAACAATACGTTGTTACCGCCTTTTGTGTTATTGAACAAAATCGAATAGATTACATTCGTGAACATCAGAACGACATAAGAAATGAGTACCTATCGGGGATTTATGATGCTATCAATAGAGGTGATACTGATGGTTCTGATTGTGGAGGACGGTTGATTTTACCACAATCATTTACAGGCGGTCCCCGATATATGTATAGTCACTATTTAGATGCCTTAGCTATTTGCCGTGTACATGGGAATCCCTCATTCTTTATCACATTTACATGTAACGTTAAATGGCTGGAGATTACCAAATATATGGCTGATTTCCCATTGTTAACCACAACTGATCGTGCTGACATAGTCGATAAAGTTTTTGAAATCAAAGTAGAACAATTTGTTAAATATTTACGTGATGCACAGCCATTTGGCAAGACTGTAGCAGGTACTATTTAATATTTTTTCTCTTTTATTAACTATTAATCCATGTAACAAGTATATAAACTGAAAGCATTATTATATTTTGTCATATAGTGTTATACACTATCAAATTTCAAAAACGAGGCCTTCCTCATTGTCATACTTTGTTGTGGATTCACGATTTTGCACAAGTACATCGAGACGAAGACATAGATTTGTATATTTCCGCAGAGCTTCCTTCAAAAGACACGAACCCTGAATGCTACAGGATCGTCTCTGAATTAATGATGTACGGTCCGTGTGGGTTAGCATATCCGTCTGCTTCATGTACACATAATGGTGTCGACTGTAAGAAACACTTCCCTAAAGAATATTGTAGTCGTACATATACCGATAAAGATGGTTTTGTACACTATCGAAGAAGGGATACAACTGACACTGTTCTAAAGCAACGTGTGGAGTTGGACAATCGTTATGTAGTTCCATATAATCGGGAATTATTAACGACATTTTACGCACACATAAATGTGGAATATTGTGGGTGGACTATGCTTATTAAGTACCTTTTCAAATACATTTCAAAGGGTACAGACCGCATTGCCGCTCGCATTTCTAAAACGAAAACAAGTGCACAAGAATCTACTGATAGACCGCAAATAGTAGTTTACAAAATTAAAAACTATTTAGATTCAAGATATATAAGCCCTCATGAGGCCTGCTGGAGAATGTTGGAATTCAATATACATCATAGAGAACCTGCTGTTTAAATACTTTCCATACATTTACAAAATATGCAACGTGTCGTGTTTAGAGATAAAGATAAGCTTGATGATGTCATCATTAACACTCATATTAAGAAAAGTACGCTCACAGAATGGTTGCGATACAATGAGCAAAATACAGACGGAAGGCACCTTATGTACTTAAATTTTCCTAATGAATTTGTTTGGAATTCAAATGGAAAATACTAGAGTCGTCATCATCAAAGACATAAGTCATCTATTGGTAGATTGATTTATGTGCATCCAGCAGCAGGTAACCTCTTCTATCAACGAATGTTGTTATGCCATCAAAAAGGGTGTAGAAGTTTTCTAGAAATTCGTAAAGTGAATGATATCGTCTATCCAACGTGTCGAGCAGCTTGCCAGACGTTAGGCCTTCTGGAAGACGACCAAGAATGGGAAAATACAATGAAAGAAGCAGTGTGTACTGCTACTCCAGCTGAACTACAAATACTATTTGCATACATCCTTACCTTTTGCCAGGTAACGGATCCTGTGTCGTTGTGGGGACACATATGGAGGAGTATGTCAGAAGATCTACCGTATGCGTCGTCAGTATCACTTAATATTCTAAATTTACATATACATGACTCGCACCTTGAGGACTATGTGTTAGCCTCAAAATATTGAGTCGAACATGAAGTTCGTTCATTATGTATATTAGTCTCGGTCAATTAATTAGTTAACGTTGTAATAGGAAAGTATCGGGAATCGGGCTCGATAGTTAATCTAATATTGTGTATGTTTCGGGTTTAATCCCAAGTAAAACCCGAGCTCGGGTCCTAGTTAAATATCATGCGCGTCACTTTTAAGTGTCAGGGTATATAAGGAACTTTTCCACTTGGAAAACCTAGTTGTTCAAAATATCTAAGAAATATCTTTTCTCTTTTCTCTCTAACCTCTCTCTAGTTTCTCTCTCTAAACAACTCATCTCTCATTCTCATTTCTAGTTCGATTTCGTGATCGATTGTATGTTATGAAGTGTTAACGGGATCCTACACATGATTTTTACAACTCACTGACAAAGTAGACGAATCACTGCATATATAGAAACATTGAGTTGACTAGTCCCTGACATTGATTTCATCACTTTGTATTTTACGTGATTTATTACATGATTTTGACAACTCACTGACAAAGTAGACGAATCACTGCATATATAGAAACTTTGAGTTGACTAGTCCCTAACATTGGTTTTATCACTTTATATTTTACGTGATTTATGACATGATTTGACAACTCACTGACATATATGATAACTTTTACTTTTTAACCCTATAAATACCATAATATATTATTTATAACATATCATATACAAAAAAACTCAATGGCGTGTCCAGTTCCACATACTTTTGATGAAATCAAATGTATAGTTGAGAAACAAATTCAGGAGGACCGAGGTCGTCAGTTAGCAATTATGAACTTAGGCCATTAATATGGTGAGGAGATTGAAGCTAAAAATGAATTGCTGAAAGCATACGAGCAATGCAGAGACATCTCGATGGATAAACGTGCTAAGATTGAAAAATTTCTTAAAATATAATCTGAATTATACTACGAAATGCAAAGTGCTTTGTTTAGAAAGGCGGCAAAATCGGAAAAACAAATCAGGGATAAACTTGGTTGGTTGCAACAACTTTAAGTTATGTTTTAGTTTTACTTCTGTATTTGGTTAAAATTTCGTATCATTTTTAATGTAAGTTATGTATTGTGTTAAATTGTCGTAGCGTTATTAATCTTCTTATGTAATGATGAATTTTAGTTGAATAATATATATGAAGCTATTTATTTGAATGAATAAGTTGTGTATTATTTTGTTTTTATGGTAACGACCACATGTTTTTATTAAACAAAACCATTTAATTGTAACCCAACTTGAATACATTAGAAAGCCCTAAAACTTAGAAAGAAGCATATAAATTACAATCAAAATGACAAACTACTCTAAACCAAGATTGTCCCTGTCATTGTACAGTTCGTGAAGTAGTGCAGTCGAATTATGTGTGTGTTGTTCCGGATGCATATGCATTTTGACTGCTGCCTCAAGTACTTTTATCTTTCCAAGTAAGTGCTTGCAGTTTGAGCACCCTCTACTTATTGAAGTTCTTGACTGATGGTTTTGTGGTGTTGTACTTCCTGAGGAATAGCTATTAGGTGATGAAGGTTCTGAGGAATAACTTGGAGTCGATGAAGATCCTGAAGAACTGAGTAGTAGACGGACGATCCAACATCCATCCCTCTCAGGTAAAACAAATCAGTCACTGTCACCTTTTCGGGTGCCTGACTCTTCCTAGCAATATTGTGTGCCATCATCTGATGGCAGAGTCTCATAATCAGATATCTGATCAAAGTGTAGGAAGGGGGAGGTCCCAAGAAATCTCCATCGGTCAAAATATCTCTCTAGTAATCATATAGATCCCCCTTCCTAGGGATCATCCTCTCATTTTTACTCCAATACCTAGGAAAACCGAGGGACTCCATCTCCTCACGATGTGTAATCCCAGGCCAGAATAAATTCCTCAAGCTCTGTGCCTCCTGGGATTACTAACTAAAACTGAATAGTACTAGGAGCATCCAAATCAAGTAATCCCTCTCTAAATCTGAGCATGCTAAGGAACTCCAGAATAAGCTCACAAACCAGTGGTCCCCTAGTATCAAAACTCTACAAGCAAGACTAGTTAAACACTACTACCGGCCTTTCTCGGTGCTCCATCGCCTGCCTAGAAATATAAACATCCCTTAGAAGCTCGGGCATACCCTGAAAATCCAAAACATGTACCATGTGTATCTCTCTAGTGTAAATCCTCTCTAACCTCGACTCAAAGTCTGCTATATCTGAATCAGTATACTCCAACCCTTCGTACCTAAGAAATCGGTGTCTTTGCTCACGTGGTGGAAGAGCCATATCTGTAAAATCAACAAGGAAAGCACAAGAGTATAGAATTTAAACCTTTTGTTCTAAGAGTGGGATAACGAGTATCAAATGAATGAATATGTGGTTAGGATCATTAGTCATACTCCATATTGTTTTAGTCAATACGGGTATTGGGTCTGTGATTTGGGTCCTTAATGTTCTCAATTGTTGTATTTTAATTTAATGAATCCGAGGTAGTGGGTGTTTAATTGGTAAAAATAAGTCAATACGCCGTATCCATGTTATGGATATGCCGTATCTGAGTCTGTAAATGAAAAACAAAAGGGGGATTCCCATATTTACCATTTAAACTCCATTCAAAAACTCAAACCTTTTCACATCTATTCAGGGGGGATAAAGGGTGTAAAAAGGGTTCTAAGATATATTAGTTAAATCCAAATCCTAACCCTAATTGAATATATCCAAATTAAATCAAAAAAGATAAAAGGTTGAAATACATTACCGATAGATCGAGCTAAAAGAGGAAGTGAGTATAAGATTGAATCACAAACTAGCTCCAATGATTTTAGAAAAAAATTGTGTGTGTTTGTGATGGTGAAAAGTGAGTGGTAAAAATCAGATCTGCCGTATTGAGTGGGTTTTTATACCCAAACTCGATACGCCGTATTTAGATGGGTAATACGCCGTATTGGCGAATTTTGTTGACTTAGTCAACTTTTGTTGAAAGCAGTGGATACGCCGTATTGGTTTTACCCGAATACGCCATATCCATTCTTGGAGGACCCAATTTTTTACTAAAAATAAGCAATGAAACATACCTTGGCCTCCACAACATTATTGCACAATCACCATCCTTATAATACCGCTTAGGGGTGAACGGAACGCCAAACGGCGCACATAAATTTATAATGAGATATAATAGCATTCCGTTTACGTAATATATCTAAATCATGATTTTTACATTTAAGTTTATGACAAAACTTCCCGTTCTGAGATATTTAGTGTTTTTACCGTGACTTGTTTCAAAAAGCATAGTTGACCCATGTGTAATTTCATTATCCAATAAAGACTGTGTTATATCGATATCGTTATCATCTTTGTCTTTTTCTGATTGTAAATCATCTGGACGAATAATGTTGAAGGAGAATAGATCATTAAAGTACAAAACATTTTATTCCTCTTCATCATATTCAGACAATGATGTTTCATCATTTAAACCAAATTCATGGATATGTTGAGGGTTTAAAATTGGTTCAGTTAATAAATCTGATTTAGACGTTTGAGCATCATTGTAAACAATGGCTGGAAATTCGTTCTCAAAATCTTTAAAGAAGTCTAAATCATCACAATAACTGATTGCAGGCTCAGGTGATGAAATTGAAGGCATGACTTTTTCATAATCATTTTCTGAATCCGTTTTCAAATTGTTGACAGAAATCATTTTATAAGAAAACGAGTTTTTGTCATAAATTATTGTGTAATCCTCATCATTGGATTCATCAAATGATATTCTAAAGTGGATCTCATCATTGACAGGAATACTTACTTAAGATTTGCATTGAAGTGTGTCCTTATGTGCAAAGTCATCGTTAACGACTATAGCTAGGACTTCAGCTTCCATAGATCTAAGATCGTAAAAATCATCATCAACCTTGATCTTTCCATATGTAGCAGTTTGCCAGATAAACACTTTTCCACCTTTACGAGCTTTTTCTTCCTCGAGCCTGATGTACTCTTCCATTGTAGTATTGGATTGCCATCCTAAAAATCTTACTTAGAAAAATTATTAAAAATAACAAAATACGGTCGGTTCAGTGATCTTGATACGCCGTATTACACAAACTGAATAATTAAAAGTAGAATTAATAATACGTGATCCAAAAATGTGTCAATAATCCTAAGGGTTAGATCTAATCTAATGTTAAAAACCAAAATATCAAATAAAAATCAAGATTAATTTTCACTTCCCGGCAGCGGCGCCAAAAACTTGATGTGTTGTCGTTGTATGGTATATTTAAGATTATTCAAGTTTTAAATTTATATTTTGTCGACTAAACCAAAAACAACACTTTAACGGGCAGTGTACCGATACGGTAGTAGTTTCATGGTAAGTAGGTGTGAAACTTTGAAGAGAGGTTAAATCTCTGAATTTAATTAATATCTTGGTTATCTAATTATCTTAATTATTTTTCTATCCTTAATCTATGGTCAGTCTAAATCGTAAATTCTAACGGGAAAGGGGGTTTTAGCAAGAGAGACTGGCCGGTTTGGTTGTGTCTATAATCATTCAGTGACTTTTACCTACTCTATAATCAATTCAAGGCACTTTAACCCACGTAAGCTAATTAACAAAAGATGAAAGAGCGGTCGAACCTTATATAAGAAAACTATATTAACAATTATTATTCCGATTAGAAAGTTGGTTTGTTTATTTAGTGCAATGATTTCTTCTCTCGAGGTGGCATATCATTCTTAAGACTTAGGCATTACATCATCCTAAGACCTAGACACAATAATTCTATCACAATTAAAGCATCCGCATATCTTAGTGATTAAAGCAATGGTGATCTTGTTAAACCCTAGCTCATAGAGACTTTACCCACTTACCGTTTAATAGCAATTTATACACTAGTAGTCCACTTGTCTAACTATCCAATGGAATCAGAACGTTACTTGTTGAATTATCTAGGTCACCTACTAGTCAATAGGATCAACATTGGTAATATCCAATTAACTAGTTAAGCCCGAAGCGTATCCTAGACACAGACTTAGAAGGACAATATTTGTGTAACTATGATTCTAGATGTATAGATTACTATATGGAGAGCTATCCCGGACTCTAGATCTACTTGGTCCGTTTCACTAGATCCAGTTGAATGATAGGTCGCATACAAAAGCGCGTAAACAAGTATAAATTGATAAACATAAACAAGCACTCAATGATAAATCAAGAATTCAAGATAAACAAATACCAAACATTCAGATCTTCATAATAATGGCTAATACCTGAAGGTATTAGCCTTTGAACATCATAATAAATACAAGAGCAATTATTTAGCCAAGGTAAACTAACCGAGTTAACGAATGATACCAAAAACTAAACGATTAATAAAGTATACAGAATTACACGTTGTCTCATATTGAATTGATAGCGTTGCTCGACCTCTTCTGCTCTTTTTCTCATCTAAAAATCAACTTTTGTGGTTTAGGTATCGAGAATATGATTTAGCACACTTAAAACTTGTTTTTGAGTTTTCTATTTAGAAGGTCTAGAAGTCGGTTGGATACGGCGTATTCAAGAGTTGGATACGGCGTATTAGGGATTTCTTAGAGTAGGGACCACGCTTAATATCTTCCAGAATATTATATTGATTCCATATCTTGAATACGGCGTATTGATTATCTTTGGATACGACGTATTGATCTTTATTTCTCTGTGGTCTTTGGTGATTGCAGGCACATATACACCATATCTTCCTTGATGGATATGGCGTATTGGTCTTCAGAATAGTAATCTTCAAAATATCTTCATTTAAGCTCTAGAATGCGCGCGTTTTGCTAACTTTCTTCAATTACTCCAAAATTACTGCAATTCTCAAATATAAACGATTAAGTAACAATTCTTTGCAATAACTATACAAAATGGGTTAATAACATGGGATAAATGATGCTATAAAATAGACGTTATTTGATGTCATCAATGTGCTTGATGAATTTATGATTGAAAGGTGTTAAGATATCAAACCGTGGGAAGAGGTATGTCTTTTATAGATATTATTTATTTTGCCTAATGTGTTTTTATGTAAATATAGTAATTAGTTTTATGTGTCATGTTTAGGATCTAGACCGACCATTCAAATGCATAGACAAAATTTACTGCAATTATTATTTGAAGTAGTTTCTTATTACATCTGGTTGGCATCATTGGAAGTTTCCTTGGTGCAATGAAATTGTTGTGGATCGTCCTTTCTGGGATTCATTGATTGGGCTTGACGATAATCGTTTGGGTTGGTTACTTGACGATGTAAGTAAAAAACAATTTTGTGTACTTTTATTACAATATATTGTGTTCTTCGCATTTAAAGTTGTTTTTTATTACCTTCAGAACATTGAACTTTAGGTGTGGTACATGTGGCATTTTAGACAATCGTGTCATGATTGGTCAATGGTGAGCTGTTACTTTCTTACTCTTCTACTTCAAAATTCAATGTCGTTGTTTTATGCAACTGATGAGATTTACCCGTTGGCATGGAGGGATGTTGAACAGGTATCTATGGTAACCCATTTGATAGCACATCATTTGTTATTTTTTTTTGTTTTGTCAACGATTATTTTGAAACATTTGTAAGTCTTTATTTCTATAAATGAAGACCTATCAGAAGGGAAAATGATAAGCTTGTTTCTTTGACACAATTGCTAGAGGAAGTGAAGGAGGGGATTCATGAAAATGAGACATATGTAGATATTATGGATCTAGCTGATTAGGTGGTCAGACCTAAGGGATATCAAGTGGTTGTTTTGTTTTGTTGATGATTGGATTAACTTGTGTTTGAATCACTTGATGTTGCCCTGTTTATGTGGTAGGTCTTCTTTTGTTAATGATGTTATTTAGTAACTATGGTAGAACAATGGATTAACTTGTGTTTTGTTTATTATGGTAGAACAATGATCTTCTTTTGATAATAATGTTATTTAGTAACTATGGTAGAACAATGGATGTAATGTTTCAACTGGTAATACAATGAACTTATTATGGTTAATGTAAGCACTTTGTTTTCAATTTTTAGTACTTTTGATCAATGCAAACGTCTGTTTCAACTAGTGTTATGATTAACTTTAACATGGATAATGCAAGTATTGTCAAATTTTAGTATTTTGAGTACTTTGGGTTGAATCATGTTTCAAAAAGTATGTAAATGTAAGCACTTTTAGATGGGTTGAATCATGTTAACGCAACTATGATATGGGTTCTTTTGTTGTCAATTTTTAGTACTTTTGGTTTGCCTAGTGTTATCATTAACTTTAACATAGACAATACAAGTATTGTCAATTTTTAGTATTATTAGTACTTTGTCAATGCAAGTATTAACTCAAGTTTTTCGCGTCTTGAGTTTAGGCAATGTTATCTATACTAAAATTACTACATACAAATCAAGTTTGTGTGAATTCTAAAAAGGCAAACCTACAATACAACCACCAAAAGGTTACATGAACATACAACTAAGTCCAAACTACTACCAAACCAACATCAAAGAGAAAGATAAATGCCAATTTGAAAATGACAGTTATCATACATATACTAAAAGTTATAATAAGTTATTGGAAACCACAGTTTCCGATTACGACCATCATAGTAACAAACTTTGGGACAAACTACTAACAAACTAGACATTACTAGACCAAAGTTTACAACCATAACTGTTTACAACAGACATTCACAAACCACATGTATCAAATCTACATCTTCTATTCACTTTTTAGAAATCTTGTACTTCCAAAAGAAGTCTGTCAATCATTCCTGGTATGCCAAGCCTGCCTGAGTTAGATTACTGACCTCCAATGATAGATTATTCACTAACCTGTATAAATTTCTCTTCCACAGTCACCATATACATTGCCTTGCCTAGGGACATTAACTGCATAACGATAGCTGATAGAGTAATTTGTTAGATCAATGTTTTTCTTCTCCATTGCCTCAGTCTGTAACAGTAGCTTTGGGATTTCTTCTGCATAACTTTGTCTCATGGCCAGCCACCATTTTCAACCTTTTACCTTCCTCCGAAGGTAGCCTATCATAAAAAGTTATGACGCCTGAACAAATATGGAGTTCTGCAAGGATCCAATGTACATCCTCTTCATTGATCAGAAAGTAAACCTACGTATTGGCAAACACAAGATTGGTATCAACATTAGTACATCTTAAGATATATTGAGAATACATAAAAATACATCTAACCTTTTCGACAGATTGAGCAAACCAAGGCACACCATAAGTCACATCGTTAGCATAATAGCACAACAACTTCTTGCCAAGCATAAAAGTGTTAAAAAATAGGCCATCGATTGCCCAATCAGCTTCTGCTGGTCTATAAGGCCACATATATAACACCCATAGATCGAGGTGTTGTTATGAAAAAATTAAATATTAAGTAAATTACATTCAAGAAATACCTTTGTAGTGAAAATTTAAAGTTGTTCAGTTTTACATACCGTATCAAACAGCCAACCACATCTTTCTTTGCCGATCCCCAATAAACTTTCCCATAATTTACTCTAGACAAATGAACCATCATTTTCTCATGGAAAATAAAAAAAACTTCTCTTTGTTTTCCCACAACAATTTCATAATTTCTTTACGCATAATCACTCCCGTTTTTGGTGCATTTTTTGGACAAAATAGACCCTACAAAAAATAACAAGTACAAAGCACTAATGAACACAAACAGAAACTTTTCACCACGTAGCAAGTACAAATGAACACAAACTAACCTATTTGCGGCAAATGTATCTACTTCATCAATTGATTTATTTTGAAACTGATTTATCAACTCAAATAAACAAACTCGCCCACAACACAAATGAAGATAATATTGTCGGCGACATTTATGTATTTAAGCTGATCAAAGAGCTTTGATTCAAGGTAAGAAAGATGATGTTTCTAGCTTGATATGTTTCCCAAGGAATGGAAGGTGGTTACTTTGAATAAATACATTTTGAATCTCATTAACCGTTTCAAATACATAAACTTCGCCATAACATTATGACGTGCAACACGAATTAACTTTTATTCCGATGAACTTCATGTTGTTGCGGGGAAGTTTATGTATTTGAAATGGTTAATGAGATTCAAAAAGTACTCAAATTAACCATCTCCCTTTCCATGGGAAATATTTCAAACTAGAAACATCAAAGAGATATGATTTGATTATTAGAAATGTGTAAGTGTTTATAAATAACAAAGAGATAAGAAGATGAAATGGAGATAAATAGATGAGATAAAGAGCTAAGATAAGATATAGAAATCTATGAAGAATATGAATAAATAGATAATGTGGGGGTATATAACATGTGTTTTGGTTTGAAAAGTAGGGTAGTTGAAAAGGGAAAAGTGTGTAGTATATATTATTAGATATAGGAACTTTAACACGATTTTAGCTTCATCAAATTTACATACCTCTGTCCACAATGGAATCACTTTACCATCAGGTGCAGTTAAAGGCAGACACTGCTATTTAACTTTGTTATGCCTAGCATGCACTTTATGATTTGGTTCGGTAGAATCAGGCTGGATCATGTATGGGGATTGGCGATACTTACTCAATTTAACCTCTCGTTCAAAAGTAACCCTTAAACTTTAGACAGCTTTTGGGTCAGCAACAATAGGATTAACATCAACTGGAAAAAAAGTTTTCATTAAATGAATAGGAACTTGTTATGTGTGGTAAAAAATAACTTAAAAAAGTTTTCATTACATGAATAGGAACTTGTTATCGTTGGACCCTTAACTAAAATCAGCATTATTCATGGAAAGAATCTCAGAGTGATTATGTATTGCCTATATTAAAAAAATTAGAACAAAATAATTAGATTGTTTAGTTTGAAATATTACTAAAGTGTTTTTTAGAACTACAAAAGTTATATTTAAGATTACATCTTACATCTTGTGACTGGGAATCGGTACTCATTGATTGCGTAGTTTCACCATTGTTGCATCCTTGAACAGTAGCTTCAGTCATCATGGGTTGAGTTGGCAACTGATTATGCATTTCCTATATTATTTAAAGAAAAACTGATTATATTTATAGTTAAAAGTATTATAGTTAAGATTATATGATAAGCATATGTTTACCTCTTTAGGAATATCAAAATCAATCATCTTCATAAGAGATTCAACTGCAAAAAGTTCTTCTCCCTCAAGCGGAACCTCTAAATTCTTTGATGAAAACTGTTGGTCCTCGTCATCAATGAAATTCTTCCCTGCCACGTGTGGTTCCTCTAGTGCTTGTATAAATATAAGTACAATGTCAAAAATTGTGTTTGCGTAAACTGGTGACTAATCACAAAAAAATACAAATCATACCTCATCATTAATCAAATTCTTCGATGCAACCTGTTGTTTAAATTCATAAATCAAATTCTTCCCTGCTACGTATTGTTGCTCTACCACCTGTACATTAGATACACATGAGGTATGCAAAAAGAAAGAAATGTTAATTAAATTACAAAGTAAACTAAACGTCAAATAAACAAATATGTTTAACTAAGTAAACGACACACCTTAACATCACGATCAACATACATAGACTCTTTATCTCTAAGTTCAACATGATTATCATGATTATCAGATCCACACAAGGGCTGTAAAGAGAGTGAATTGTTAAATATAAAAATATGTAAAACCAAAATCATATGTAAATAAACAACATACATTTAGGTCAACATCTATACACTCTTCAATCACATTTGAGGTCTATAAAAAAAGGAAAAAACGAGAATAAGAAAAATAACTCAAAAAGGTAAATGTCATATAAAACAAAAAGGGTTACCTTTTCAACATTAGAAGATGTAGGTATCTTCAAATATTGCTCAATTGTTGTTATACGTCTCTGAAATTCTACTTCCATATCCATAATCTTATTCATAAGAGCTGCTTGATTATCTGGATTTTCTGTAAAGCTACTAAAAGACTGCAAAAATAAGGTAATTTTTGTTAAATAAAGATATAAGTTAAAAAAGTACGTAAAAATATAAATATACTTTATAAACCATAAAAACTTACATCATGATCAATTTCCATAGTATCACTAAACACATTATTAAGAGGACTATCATATCCAATACTTGATGTCTGCATAGAAAAAGATTGTGTTAGATAAAATAATAAGGATATAGTTTATATAGGATATATTTTATAGAAGGACTTAACCTTATGATGCTTAACATATTGCTCAACTGAGGTGATACGACTTTGAAAATCCTGTTGCATATCCGCAATCTTCTTTACAAGCTCTGCTACACCCAACCATTCATCAACATAATGTTGCACATCAGCACGGACACAACAAACCTCTATGTGTACATGTGTATGAGAAATGACTATCTTGTGCTTAACTCGTGAATTCTTTTTTTGAAGGTCCATGAGATGATGTACTTGCATTAGAGACGTTATGGAAATACTCTAAACTAGATCTCCACCATGTTTTATTTATCTCGTCGGCAGAGGGAATCAGGGTACTGAGCCTACTTCTAACATGAAATAGGCGATCATAATCATTCTTTACAAATGAGGTCCCATCACTCCATGCCACACCCATAGGTATCACATTCTTTTGTTTATTCCACCATGTTTTTGAATTAAGAAAGGTTTCTAATAACTATATCTAAAAACAGAACAAAATAAATACAATTTACGAATCAAGTTTATAAGTTTTAAACAATATAATTAATTTAAATAAAAAACTTGACTAACCTTGAAGGCGAAAACAAAACCATGCAAAGTATATGTGAGGAGGTATGTCGGGCCTAAAGTTGCAAGTTTTTTCAAATGACCCTTTCGATATTTATAATCATTATTGTATACCCTTTTGTAAAACTCTAGCCACATGTGCTCACCCCAAGGGAAATTATTCCATGCTGATAAATCATCAACTAGACTCAACACCTTATTTGTGATAACGTGTCTTAGCTCATAACCCATAAAAACAAAATCTAAAGCCAAAAGCAAACAAACACAAACATCATCATCATTCAATAGGTTGTTAAAAGTAGTTTAGTTGTGGAGTAGTTTGTTAAGATAAATCCCCTTAACTCTGGCTATTTTGGGAAATACACGGTTACGGAAACCAGATTGACCTCCAGTCAAATGGTCTAAAGAACAATCCTCGAAACGAAAATCGATAACCAAACAAAACTCCCGCCTACCAAGCTCCAATGTATGTTGCCCAATATCAAAGATAAAAGGGATATCAGTACTAGGGTCCTTGACATATATTTGATGTTGTAGCAAATAGTTAATCAGATGGTTATCATACTCTTGGGTTCTTATATCTAACCACATACCAAAAATAATGCTTTTAAACTTTTTATAACGATCAGGTTTCAAAGCCAACTTACTTCCCATGATTTTTAGGAGATATAACTTAGTTCTCAGACTGACCTTGGCATCATAAACCTAGATTAATTCAAAAATAAATATATAAATATAAAAAAACAGTAGTTGATATCATTAAACATAAACTAGTTACGTTAAAATAAAAAAAATATAAAAAAACTTACCTCTACACGAAAAGCCATCGGTTACGTGTTACAAAACAAAAGATGATAAAAAGTTCAACAATACGATTGAGAAGTGTGGGAGAAACAGATTTGTTTTACCCATTTGAATCGGTGGATGGAGTATTGTGTGTGTTTGATCCAACTGTGTGTGTTGTGTGTGTGTGTGTTTGGGAAGATTTGTGTTTTGATCCAACTATGTGAGTTGTGAGTGTTTTTAGAAAAATAACATTTCCCTAGAAAATTTAGTTCAAGATTTTAGTTCTTTCCCGAGGCAATAAAGCAAAAAGCAAAAAATATACAGAGCAGGTAAGTCGAGCACTTGTGAGTTGAGCAATTGTCAGTTGAGCACTAATTTGTTAATAGGACAAAAATAAGTGAGCCTTCTATTGAGTTGAGCACTTTCCACGTGTCAAACAATGTGTGGAGTAGAGGAGTTGAGCAATTGGGGATGACCATTTTGGGAGGACTTTTAAAAAGTGACCACCAAGTGCATTAAAAAAAATATTATTGCCTTAAAACAATACTTTTCTCAAAGGCAAATATTCACATATATTTGGTTCATGTTGGTACTATAAGTCTATAACACACAATCTCAATGCTTATCGCCAACTTGATATTGCCAAGCAAAATGTCTATTTCTTGAGTATTTTAGGATAGACATAATTAGGACTCCCCACAATCACATCTCACATCGTCGTAGTAATTTTCTCTTTCTATAACTAACTTTATCACCAACTTCTGTTTTCTTTTTCATTTTGTTTTTTAAACACTAAAAATTAAATTTTAATTAATAATTAAAACACATTACTAATAATTCAAATAAAAAAACATTACACTAAAAATTAAAAACTAAAACCAATAGTCTAGATTATATTTCTCTTTGATTTGTGCTTCATCTCCAGTAATGTTTCTCATTGTCTTCTAGTCAAATAGTCATTGGTACTATGATTAAACAATATGTTTTTTGCGTTGTTTTACTTGTTGGAAGAAGAACATTCGACGTTGTAGCTCAATTTCTTCTTGCCTTTGTTGAAACTTCTTTTCTCCCATGTCCATTTTCCGTTGATTCATCTTAAAAAGACTCCCGGTCTTCCTTCTTTTTGGAAAAGAGACATGAGTGGACATTTTTCTATTTATCGGCTAACACATCAACAAATGGTGCGGAAGCAGCAACTGAAGATTCTGATGGAACTAACGAGGATGACGCTTTCTTTTTAGCTTTGTCCTTGTCTATTGCCCAAACTTTTGTTGAGATCACCCGCTTTGTCATTGAGATTAAAACCACTATTTGCTGAGTCTGATTTGTTGAATGAGGTAGTTTCTGATGTCTTTGATTATTTGGTTTGCAGCGGATTTAGTATTGTAATATTTTGGCATTTTTATCTCTTGACAATTTCTATGTTCTCTTAAAAGTTATCATGGCTCAACAAGTGTGAAGTTCTGACCGTGCGTCATACGATATTCAGGTATTGTGTTATTGAACACCCATTGATCATTTATATAATACCCCAATTTTTATAGTTTTAGTTAAATATATATTATATTGCTTTTAAAATATTATAGAAGTCTTTTCGTTAGTTTTTATTAGAAGTAAGGACCTACAGTACAAATACTTAATGCAAAAGGACTAACGATGCAAAGAACTTAACGCAAGGACTAACAGAAGTTAAAATGCAAAAATTACCAAAATACCCTTGTGAGCTTATAAGCTTAATAATCTAGAAAATCAACCATACAAACACACGTGCGTGTGTATGTTATGTGGCTCGGTGGGGACTCTTGGAAGGGAAAACACTAAGCTCTCTCATTTGGCTAGAACATTTCAAGGGTTTCTTCAAATTAAGCATGATGAATTTGGTGATATTAATGTATTCATAGAAACATTCAAGTGTTAGAATCAATCCTACAAAGGTATGTCTTGTTTAAGTCAATATTATGATTATGTAAATGATGGTTTCATCGTAGGACTTCAACAAGAAGATTTACAACTCCCTAGGCAGAGTACCTAACCGTTGTAGTAGTAATATAGGCAAGACTCAGGAGTTGTTATCGTTCTCTAGGGGAATAGGTTGGGAAGGCTTGATCACGGTCTAACAGAATTCTAGGGGTTAAGAGAAGATTATTTTTGTATTTTTATATTTATATTAAAGCAGGTAAATCTATGGTTTGAGAGGTTGGTTTGTTTAACTACTAACTAAGCTAATATCTAATCTACTGGTGATAATTAAATGTATTTACTTAATCATGCACTACTTATCAGATTGCTTCTCCTAATCATGTTGCCTTGTCACACTTGTGACGATATGTGTAAGTATTTCCTAGGTCATGAACGGATTACAGGAACCCGCCGTCTATTTAATATTCCGTTAGGGCTACGCACAAGTAAGGTAGTATGAAGACTATTACAAGGCCCCTAACGCTCTGTTCTCGAGTTGTTTTTTTAAAGGAATGGAAAGGGATAGGAAGGGAAATCAAAAATATTGGTGTTCTTAAGTTTTT
>BQNB010070541.1:0-31237 GCA_026074375.1 Tanacetum coccineum
AATCTTTCTTTCGAAGTGTTTTTTGATCATGAACCACAACACATTAAGAATGAATCAAATCATGATACTTTGATAACTTTTTCTCCCAAGAATTATCCTCTTCACTATGAGTTCACTGGTGGAGTCATCACGATTCCTTCAGGAATTGTTAGAGGGCACAAGGATTATATCAATCGAATGTCGTTGCTATGCAGAAATTCATCTTCCCGGTCACCAAAAAATTTTCATACAATTATCGAGTCTCTTCCCTCATCTATTAACCTCATCGAGGATAGTGATTCTAATAGGGAAGAGATCGATATATTTTCTGGACCAGATGATTCGATACCACCAGGTATTGAAAGTGATTTTGACTCAGAAGAGGATATTATTGACAACTTGCTTAACGATGATCCCATTCCCGAATATGAACGTTTAACCTTCGACATGGAACCCGATGTGCCCGTGATAAACAATGTTAATGAAGATGAATGTTTTGACCCAGGGGGAGGTGAGATTAATGTTGAAGTTGATGATTCCTTCACATTTGTCACTCGGACTTTTCTTCCGTATCTCACTTACCCTGAGGTTTCTCCCTTACTTTCCTCCACCAAAAATGAGGACACCATTTTTGACCCCGGCATCTCCACTTAGAGCCGGTGGCATCTCATCGGGATGGAACTTTCATGTGCTTAAATGTTTATCCAAACATTAATGAAAGCCCGATTGAGATTTTCTCTTCCATTTACTTTCTCCAAGGACGAATGAATTCGGGGATCGAGTCAAGCTATGTGACTCGGTTACCAAAAACAAAGCGCTTCGTGGGAGGCACCCCATGCTTATCCATTTTCTATTTTCTTTCTTTCTATTGTGATGTGAGGAGGCTTGTACTTTTCCGATTCTTGTTGTGTTTGTACTTGTGATTTTTTGCAGGATTGACCCAAAATTTTCTGAAGACTCTCGTGTTCGGTGTTTTGTCCCGGTCCACTCGAGCTTCCTAGCCTATGCTTGCCATTAGTTTAGGGAAATCCGATATCCTAAAAGATTATTATCGACTAACATTTATCTTATAGCACACTTAATAAACGGCTAAAGATTTTTGTGATACTTTCTTCATGTTTGGGTTATGCATTCGACCTTTCTGAGTTCTAGTATGGGGTTTTTAAGTATTAGGCTAGGAAACATTGAGGACAATGTTTGATTTTAGTATGGGGTAGTATATCTTCGATATGATCTTACCTACTTTTGCCCGTTGTTCTCACGTACCCCGTTTTCCCACCAAAATTTTCAAAAATATGAAAAATTTTAAAATTTTCAAAAATAAAATAAGTGTTTTTGTCACAATTTTGACTTTCCTGCTGGGTAGAATAAGAGTAAATTTTGACTCGATCGAGCGTGTTGAGCTCTAGCTTGTTCCTTAACTTTTAGGCTAAGCGTTCGCGGATCTTCGCGAAGAACGAAAAATGATAGAGTTAATTATGAGTTGGATGTTAAACAAGGATTATTTGGAAATCTTAAGAGCTCATGTATGTAATTTGTTGCTTTTTCTCCCATAAGCTCTTAACCGGACTAATATACGTGCTGTTTTTGGAGATTAAACTTAAATCAACAATTTTTTATGTAATATATAGCAAAAAATTTAGTCTTAGTTCAAACTTATACTTGAATTTTTCAAAAAGAAGTCTTCTCTATATATAAAAAAATAATAAATAAAAAAAATGATAAAATGATAAAAAAAAAATATAATAATAAAAGCTGTGGGCTGATAAAAGTTTACTACCTCTTGCCGGCTCACAACCGATGTGGTAGTCTTCTAAAGAAAGCCCATAGTAAGAATAAAAATCCGAGACTGATAAAAGTTTGTTGCATCTTGCCGGCTCACAACCGATGTTGCAGCCTTCTAAAAGGTCGAGGGTTACAATTGCATAAATGTTTAATATTAAGTTTAAATTAATAAATAGATTTCTTTTTGTTAAATTCAAATATGCTTTTGAACTTTGAGATTCTTTTTATCAGTATGAATATTCGGGAAACCTGAGGTTTTGAAAACTAAGGTCGTGAGTCCCAATACTAGTCTTTGTGGTGTCAAAAGCCTGGTCATTAGCCACAAGGTTAGGATGTTGCGTGACTGAAAAGTCGCTACATGGATGATTCGCCTTCAAACTCATTCGTCCAGAATGGCTTGAGAGAAGTCGCGTCCCATGGTAATACGTATAAAGCATAGTAGATTTGGCACTAAGTGAACGCAAACCTACCCTTTTCCCTCGAATCTAACCCCCTCTATCCCTTTCATGTCCGCTGTAGTGCTTAACTCACCTACACCTATCCACAACGTCCAAGCCGCATATCATTAACCCCCGCACCATCCCTAGCCACCGTCCTAATTAATGCCCCCCCTAGCCCCCTGCGCCGCGTGCCTGAAGAGAAAAGTTTCACAATTTGCAAATATGAGTTTGTGTTAGCATCTTTAAATACTTTGATTTTATTTAATGTGATTTTGTTTTAAGCTTGGTTTTGGATTAAAGTGAAAAGTCGGGGACGATGAAATTTATCCTATTTGGGACGTTTCGGATCGAAATGCATCTTGTTTGTTATCTAGGATCCCTACCCAGTTATGGAAACTAACGGAAGTTTTTTGAATAATGTAGTTAAAGTAATTATATATATATAGATATTATATATATAGATATATATATATATATATATATATATATATATATATATATATATATATAATGTTTGCCTTATAAAATATTGAGTCGAACATGAAGTTCGTTCATTATGTATTGAAGTCTTTCGGAATTTTATTAGTTAAATGTTGTAATAGAATATTATGGGATCAGGCTCGACAGTTAAACTAATATGTTTATGTTTCGGGTTTAATCCCAGCAAAACCCGAGCCCCGAGTCCTAAGTTAAATATCCCGCGCCGTCACATTAAATGTGTAGGGGTATATATATAGATATTTTTCACTTGGAAAAATATCTATCTCATCTCTCTCATTATTTCTAAAATAATATCTCTTCTCTTTTTCTCTCATCTCTCTCTCTTCTTTCTCTCTCTAAACCATTATCTCTTTTCTAGTTTCTTGGTTCGATTCATTATCTGTAATATGAAGTGCACGTGTAAGACTAGGGTACGATCAATTAATATATTATACTATATATATATATATATATATATATATATCTATATATATATATATATATATATATATCTTTCTCTATATATATATATATCTATATATATATATTTATATAAACCGGAACCAGTTAAAAAAGCTAATGTGAAAATGGTAGCAGAAAAAAGCCGCAACCGAAAAAGCAAACAACTAAAGAAGGTAAAACGGCAATTGGTAAAGGCGGAATGAGAGCAGAAAATGTTAAACAAAGTGCCCAATGATGCCCTCTAGTGCCTTACTGTCGCCGTTTTATGAAAGGAATGTGATCTTGAACAAATTCTTCTGTGAAGAAGAAAAGAAAGTTATTGAATGAATATGAAGTACAAGTAAAAAAGAAGGGTATGTTTTATTAAAAAGATTCTACGGCATTATAGTTAATATTCTACTGCATCACATTTAACTTCCTACTGCATTACAGTTATTTTATACTACATCACAATTATTTTTTATTGAATAAAAATATATGTTAATCTCAATGTACAGTGATATTTTATTCAAACAAAAGACTCAAAACTAGAGAGTGCGTATTTGTTAAGTCTTTACCTTGAATTTGAAGTTGCTTCTGGTATAGTTGACATATGGAGCGTTATACTAAGCCATGAAAAGCGATTCAGACACAGGCTTTCAGATGCTGGAAATGTATATTGTAATGTACAGTCTTATATTCTATTGTATTACTGTTATTTCTACTGCATTACAGTAGAATATAACTGTAATGTAGTAGAATATAAGACTATAATGTAGCATAATATAAAATACTAACAGTGATGTACTAGGAAATATAAGACTGTTTGTATCAGATTTCTTTGTAATGTACTTTTTGAATTTGGATGACTAGTTATAATAGTATAATTTAGTGGTTGTAAGAGTATGATGCAATAGATATAAGAGTAGAATAGATACGCCTATGTAACAAATAGATAATGAAAGGTATAGGATATGAGGCAGTAGAGATAACATAATGATTAACTAGCATAAAGTAGAGATAAATTTTCACTTGGGACTATGCCACTTTATAGGATATTGTATCAGTTTCTTAACATTTTTTTGTAGCCGATGACGATAAGTTGGTTGGTCTTTTCTGGGCGATGAACAAGCAATTAGGGACTATGCCACTTTTGGTGATATCGTCTCCATTGATGCTACTTTTCGCTCAAACAAGTATACCATCTTCCTTTATAAAAAAATTTAGTAGTGCATCACAGTTTTATTACTACTGCATTACACTTTATTTAGTAGTTCATTTGATTTGTTTATATAATTTACTAAAGTTTCTATGTGTTTTTTAATGCTTAATGCAATAGGTTTTGTATTGTCATGCTGTAGGTTTTGTAATGTCATGCAATAGATTTTGTACTATCATGCAGTACGTTTTGTACTATCATGCTGAATGATTTTCTTTTAAATATTTTGCAGGTTTATTCTGTAAATCGGCAATGGAAGTTGAATGTAGCTGTAAGCACTACGAGGCATATGGTCTTTGTTAGGATTAAGAAAAGTTTTTATTATTATACGAATTGGTCTTTGATAGTTTTATAGTTTTATTAGTAATTACCTCCTCCGTCCTATTTTTATTGTCTATGTTTCCTTTTTTGGATGTCCCAATTTAATTGTCGACTACTAAAAATAGATAGGAAAGTTTGATCAAGTTTACTATATTACCATTGTTTGAAATTATTATTACAAACTTTAAAGAAGACTTTAATTAATTAGATAAGGGTAAAACTGTCATTCTGTCAAAAAGTAAGAAAAATAAAGCAGTAATAAATGTACTTTTCTTAAACTGTGTGTTTTTTGTCGGAGGACAATAATTTTGAGACGGAGAGAGTATAATGTAATAAAGTCTATCTTGGTCAAAGTTAAGTAAAGTTGACAAAGGTTTGACTAAAGTTAAGAAAATAGAATAGGAACAACAATAAGTATAAATACCCATTTATGAGGGGTATTTATACAAGACTTTATATTTTGTAATTTACTTCTCCCTCCCATTTTTATTTTCCCTTTTGGAATGAAAACTTTGAAAATAATAAAAAAATACTCTCTAGCTCCTCTCTTATATTCTAACACTTTTGTATGATTACTATTATGCAAATATGACATATAACAAGTGTCACACCCCGCAATTTTTGATATTTTAAATGACTATTTTACCCTTTGACTTTTTGGGTCCGACTTGACTTTTGACTTTTTGACCATTTACGGTCACATAAAAACGATTACCGCGTAACCGGTAAAATTTTTTGAAACATATTTAAATAATAAATCATAATTACGATTATTATCGCTCATTTGCAAACTTATTTTTCTAACTTATTTGACTTGAAAACGAGAAGATATATTTTATTCCTGAATTGATTTATCAAAAACGACCCGCTAAATTACGTTTTCGTTATTCGGACTCTAAAGCAATTTGATGTAAAACGACATTCCGAACAACTTTTTAGTTTTGCCCGAGACTTGAAACCAAGCAGAAAATGACTGAAATAGCCTCGCAAAATTTTGAACGCAACTCGTACCGACCCAAAAATAATTAAATTCATATTTAATTATCACTTTTTAATTAAATAACAATATTTAATAAATTATGTTTTATTCAAAAGCGTTTATATAAAAACACAAAGGTTCAAATTAAAGTTTTATTTTTACGGACAAAGGTTACCCGTGTTACCCAAAATAAATAATAAACATTAAATAAATTTTATAAAAACATTTATAAAAATATAGTCGAGTGAATACTCATTTTTATCGGAAAAATGATTTGGATGACAATGGCGCAAGTTTCGTGCGTTGGTTCATCCGTTAAGTCACTCAAACGAGTCCCGAAACGATAATTATCAAAAACTCATTAAAAAGTTACAAAATGAACCCTAAACTATTTATAACTTGACACTTTCATTTTAAAGTTTAATATATATATAAAAATTATATAACTTTTATTTCATTTCCATCTCTACAACACACACACACACATAAATAAACACTCATCTTCTTCCTCTCCCCCTCTCCACCGGATTCCGGCCACCGGCCGCCGCCGGTCACCACCTCCGGCCACCGGAAAAGTTTTCCGACGATATATTCCGGCCGAGTCCAAAATTATAGATCGGTCGCCGATCTATTCGATCCACCCACCCACGCGCCTCCGCGCGCCTTCTCCGCCACCACCACGCCATACACCACCCCTCTCCGCCGCCCCTCCACACCACAGCCACCTTCACCACACCACAACCGCCACCCTCACCTTTGTCTCCACCATCTCCATCCCACTACAACACCACCGCATCCACCCTCACCAACGTCACCCCGTCACAACCAACATCACCGCCACCACCGTCAACACCACCTCACCACCGACAACACCATCTCATCACCACCTCACAGCCACCAACAGCACCCACGGCTTAGCCGTGTACCATCACCACTTTCCCCATTTTCCTTCTTGTTGGATGGTTAAATATATGTGTATAAGTTTATGTTGTAATATTTGATTTTAAGGGTGTGTTTGTTTGTGTTGTTTACCAACCCGTAAGGGTGCGTTTGGCTGTATAAAACAGCCGAGAGGCTGCGTTTGGCTGTAGTAACAGCCTAAGGGGTGTGTTTGTTTCGTTGATTAAACAACATTAGGGTGCGTTTGGTTGTTAAGCGAAGCACCATAAGGTGCGGTTGGTATATTAGAAGTATATAGGGGTGTTTGGGTCTGTGGTAAACGAACCACAAGGGTGCGTTTGGTTTGCCGATTTGTAGCCCCAAATGGGTGCGTTTGGCTGCGTAACACAGCCACAAGGCTGTGTTTGTTTATGTGGTTTAACCACAGCGGGTGCGTTTTGGCATTAGTCATAACAGCCAAAAGGGCATTTGTTTCTATGGTTTAATCAGCCCACTATGTGCTTTGGTTCACTGTTTTATAACTAACAAGGAGGTGTGTTTTGTTTGCAATAGTTTGTTAATTGTTTGATTTCGATAGTTTATATATATTTTAAACACGCTGATAATTGGCAAAAATAATACAAAATTCATTATAACAAAATATTTTTCTACAACAATGAAAGTTGTTAAAATGTAGTAAAATTTATGTGCTGACTACTTTTAGTGTGTATGTAATGTTTTAGTTAAATATGAAACGTGGATTGATTAAGTGGGAAAAACTTTGAGTTTTGTTAAAAATGGAAACGTTGTACAAACGGCAAAGTCATGCCGAAAATTCTAAAAATCTTTATACTATTAAATTTTCATTAAAGTTTTTTACATTTTAGAAACCCGATAAATGGAAAAAAAGTTTATATAGATTTTTTAAGATTTTTAATAAGTAGTTACACAATAACGCGACAACAAACGAAAACTATACTTTTACAACGATACAACTAGTTTACTTAAAACGTGTAACGAAATACTAAATTATAAAATATTATTTTATAATTCTCAACTATAACTTTTGTAAAACCTTTTAAGCGAGCGTTTAATTAATACGTAGCTTTAAAACGTGTATTTACTTTTACGCCCCAATAACTTTTTCTTAATTTATTTTGGTGACTTTTGAAAAAGTGTGCGAATTATATTATTATACCATTATTTTAATTCACGTTTCCTTATATAATATTTGTAAATATTATATATTGCGACTTATTCTTTTTGGTTTGTTTGTCTTTATTATATACTTCGACCATAATGAAAATATAAATTGTATCCTTTATATGTAATATACAGCGTGTGTTTTTTTAATTTATTTTATTTAACCAACCATCAAACTCATCCAACCTGAAATCCAAATCCCTTATCAACTAGTCGCGTTGACGTACTCATCCATCGGTAAACCCAAATTCATCATCCTAAACTAGTGGGATATAACCGTTAAGTTAAGCTGCAACTTCTTGGTCGAGCCGTTCCGTTTTCTCCGTTTGATGCTGTATTATTATTTGCGTTTCTGCTAGTTGCTCTGCAACATCAAGGTGAGTTCATAGCCCCACGTTTTACTTGTTTTACATATAATTTACTAATTTTGGGGTGAGAAACATGCTCGTTTACAAACTTGTTTACATTACTGAATTTCAAACTCGTATACGTTGATTACAAACTGGTTACATGATTGATATCACACTCTTTTACTATGGACACAAGTACTTTACGTGAGAATTTCCCTGTTTACGTGGTTTGCCTAAGTTACTCTATTGCCATGAAGTCCCCCTATCATGAACCGTTAATTTCTTGACCGGAGGACCGGTTGAGGGAGCGCGAATGCTGTGAATAGATCTATTGGGATTGAACTCCCCCGTCCGGGTAGATAACAACGCACTACCATGTCAACGGACGCATTTCATTTGAGGAACTAGGTGTTAGGCAATGCATCTACCGGGGCACCAACTTATAACAACGTATACTTAAGGCTTCGGTGTCATGAGCTTAGTGCAACGTAAATACCCACCCCATTTTATGTGAAGTTATATCTCCTATAACTGTCACATACGTTTTGAAGTCTTGTGGTCCATACTACTTTGGTTGTACGTTTCTGATTACTGAACACTTTTCATAATACTGTGAGTGAAGCAGTATTTATTAAACGTTTTGGATACTTGTAAATGTTTTGCTTAAACCTATGAATTCACTCAACTTTATGTTGACCGTTTTAGCATGTTTTTCTCAGGTGCTTAGCTTTGGACTTCTTGATGTGCTATGTGGAGTCTACGTGCAATATGATACTCTTTCAAGACTTATCAAAATATCATACTCGTTGTCTTTTGAAAACCAAATTATGCTTCCGCTACATTTTACTTACGCTTCTGCAAATGTTTAATTTCCTTTAAATATTGTAAAACTTATTTATTTTTAAACAATGCAACGAGTTATGATTTTCAAAACGTCCATTAGTGGTCGTTCTCTTGTGCCTTGTGTTCGGATTATGATGACGTCACGCCCTCGGACACGTATTCCGTCCAGGCCCCGTCTGGGGGTGTGACAGATTGGTATCAGAGCCAAGGTTATAGAGAACCAGGTAGAATATCTAGGTCTGGTCTATAACCAGTATGTGATCCTTACGTGCTTTTATGTGTGCCTTATACGTGTTTTTGCTATGAGCTTACGCTTATCTTTTCTCTGCGATTATCTTTTCTCTGCGGTTATCTTTTCTCTGAGGTTATCTTTTCTTTGCGGTTATCTCTTCTCCGCGGTTTACGTTCGCCTTACGTTTATTCCTCTATTTACTTATATGGAAGTTGTCTATATAAATATTAAACCTTTCTAAGACATTGTGGATGACACAATGGTCTCTAAAATTTGTCTAAGACATTATGAGCGATGCAATGGTCTCGAACTTATAATTCATAACATTATACGACATCGTATTACGCGAAACCCGTCACGGTTTTGTTTACATGGAATTATGTATGAATCTAAGTTTCACAAGTCTTGTATGGGCGGGACTTGTAACTGGAGGTTTAATATGGTAATTGCTATGTAAACTCGTTCATAAAAGATCTTTATCTTATTTACTTTAACCGTATACTCATCAGCTATTTTGAACTCTATGTCGATCTTCCCTAATTGTTTCTCCTCGTCTCCAAAGACGAGTTTTAAACACTCGTCCCATACTCATTAGAGTGCCTGCATCGTATTTTCATCCACCACCTTGAAGATTTTATAAGTACGCGTATTACATCATAAATTATTAAGTAGGCTAATTTATAATCTCTTTATTTGAAAGGATTGGGACGCCTCTTCATTTAAATAAATAAATTGTATAAATTAGTCTATACTTATTCATTTATTCGACTTATTTCATTTCCTTTACCCCATTCGATTTTGAAGTAAATACCGACGACAAGACAAGGAATGAGTTCCACGAGGATCGAGTGTATTGTAACCCAACGAATTGCTAATGCTATCGAAGCTAATACTGTTTATGAGGAAAGAATCCACATGGCTCGCGACTAAATGAATTAGGTCGTACGTTAGGGAACCATGGTAGTAAGGAATGCCAACAACAAAATAAATGACAAAAGGCCTTGAGAGCTTACATTGCTAAACCAAATTTCAAGGACACATAAGTAGCAAAAAAAAAAAAAATTCCCCTTCCACAACAAACGAAAGATGCACCACACTGGACCATGCACTGTGAAGTGCAATAACTACAAGAGTGTTGACCATGTGAGTAGGAATTATAGGACACCCGTTTCGATATTCAACTTAGAGGCCATAGTGGAAAATTAGAAATCTGAACCGTGTGAACCGTATTTAGGAGGTTAAAACTTGTTGGAGCTCTAACGCCGTCAAAGATAACGTTGATGTTTAAGGAAAGATTTTTCCCTATTTAGTTAAACCAAAGTAGACCCAGGCTATAATCTCTAAGAGTGTTGCACTAGTACTTACCTGTGAATTTCGTGTATTGTGTGGATTTTCCTAAATCATTTGTTCAATTTGTGTCATGACGATTTTGTCAGTTACACTTCAAATCTCTAGTAAATATATGTAAGCTACTCCTTGAGTCTGTTACCGTCTTGCAACCCATTTCAATATTACTATGTAAACTGTCTTACTGTTATTAACTAAGTGGATGATATCCTATGAACCGTTTGCTGATAGATTGTTTATTTTAACACCTTATAAACTATTTTGATATCATTTCATAAACCGTTTTGCCAACATTTGATAAATTATCCTACTATTACCTCATAACTTATCTGATTATCAATCAATGAACTAACTCGCTTTCATTTTATAACTTATTTTACAGTTAATTATAAACCCTTTTGTTACCCTATTATAAATTATTTTGCAGATATCTTACAAACTATTTCTGTGTCACCCCATGAATGATTTCGTTGTTATTTATAAACTATTTCGCTGTCAATTTATGAAATATGTTGTCAACATCTTATGAACTACTTCGTGTCTTTTATAAACCATTACGTTGCCACCTTATAAATTATTGGGTTGTCAACTCGTAAACCATTTGTTACCATTACATTATAAACCGTCACGTAACTTTCTTGTAAACTATTTTTGTTATCGCCTCATAAAACATTTCCCGTTATCTTACAAAATATCTTGCGTCGTTATATAAACAACCCTGTTTTCATTACCACAAACTATTTTGCTACCTCATAAACTATATCGTTTATACCGTATAAGATTTTTTTATAACATTAGTTTGACGAAAAGAGCATTTTATCGTTAGTTCCTAAATTATGCATAGCCTGATCACCTATGGATAATTCAGGAAGGACCATGCTATGCTAGGAGTAGTCACCATAAAAAAAATTGTCAAAATTACCATTATGTTCCATCTCTATATATAGATATTTTTTTTCTTCCTTCCTCCCCCTACATTGTCAACGAGATTATATTGTACTTGTGTTTTATTAATTTTTGCGTGCGTATTCATGAGTCGTGTCGGTCACGTGTATTTGTATTCGTAAGCATCATAACTAAGCAGATTTTCTTCAACCTTGGTATATAGAAACACCACAACCTTAGCCGAGAGACTAAATCATGCTTCCTGTAGTCATGGAAATTACGGATTGAAAGGTTCTAGAATGTAATGAGCATATCACTCTAAGTGGATTATAACCATTAGAACTAGAAGATTTTCTTCAATATACTTACCTTTTAGTGAGATAGAATCACGTGAATTATGAGATCCTCGTATCGACAAAACCTCTGATGGATCCTTCAGGATGTACACCGACAAGCCGAGAATTTAACAAGCTAACCGTTACCCGTTTTCTAGTATAGACGATCTTTTCGATCAACTGCGAGGATGTAGCGTCTACTCGAAAATCGACCTAAGGACTAGCTACCATCAACTGAAAGTTCATGAGAAGAACAACTCGACACACGACCTATAGATTTGGGAACACTACCGATATGACATAAGTATGAACTCGAAACTGATAATCACCGGAATCCGTTAAAAAGACCTAGAAACACGATCGTGTCTTACCATTCAACAGAACTTTAAGACCTCACTTGAACTACCTTATCTCATTCTTAAAATTTTTACTCTTGCCGTTACAAAACCTTGCGATCACGAACTGTTTGTGGAGTTAACCGACTTGTGCGCTTTTGAGCTAATGGATTTGATTTATCCTCGAACTAACGACTGAGTACGATATTTCGTCACGTATCACCTGAGCTCTTCCGTGAGCTCCTCCCATTTGTTGACCTTTATTCTGGGAATATTGTTTCTCAAAATGTCCACTCTCCGCATCCCATCACCGTTTGTTATAGTTATTGTTGTTGTGTATTCTTATACTTTTGATTCACGACTCCATATGTTTGTGCTATGATTTTTAAATGATTAAAATGAATAAATATTTTAATAAAGATTTCTGATGATTTCGAATATACAAATTGTTCTTGTTAAGAGGTTTGATCTTTGTAGAGTATACACCAAAGGATGCGATAAGGTTAGGCTTGAATTATAGTGAATTTTGTTGATTGGCTTTGGCGTAAAAGAATTTTGAATAGTTTGGAAAATATTATGGCATTATGGTCAATTCCATGGGTGATTTATAAAAATATAGTTGTTGGTTCGAGTTTTAAATGAGGGTAAAACGAACGTTTAAAAATGTCTCGAAAGGTTTATTAAGTGTCGAAGGTCTTTGAAAATAATTGCGGAGCTTCTTAATATCAAAACGAAGGTTTAGGAATTTTTCTAAAAATGATAAGTCGTTGTCGTTGGTCATTTCTAAATATAGCAACATTTTATATATATATATATATTTTGCAAGCTAAGTATTTTGGTTAAACGATAGGGTTTCAATAGTTCGTTTTTGGAAGATATAGAAACGATTAAATTAGGGGATGCTATTAACGTCCAGAAATTTAAAACTTTCCTAAAATGAAAACTTTTTATAAATAGTAACTTTTCGTAAGAACGTCGTAACATCTATATAAATTTAATAAGTCGTAGAAACACATTTTGTTGACTAAACTAAAGCACAAACATATATGGTTGTCCATTTCTTTACTAAACGTTGTGTGCAACGTTCCGTTATTATTATTATTTATTTTCACGTTTTTTAAACGCGCATCTATTTATTAAGTCGCGATTAGAGCCGTTCGGATTATACTTTATTCTCCTCCTTTGTTTAAGGTGAGTTGAGTCACGATACTTCCTCGTACTTTCTAAGTAAGTTGAATACTTACATCCTTTAGCCTCGTTCGATATTAATCACCGGTCCTTACAGATATCTCTGCCCTAAAACATTTAAACCCTTATACAGACATACCCACACGTCTACACTTTCTCCTTTTATGTTTTCACTATCAATAGACTTTCCTTATAACATGTTATATCAACCACAAAACTGGTAATGATATTTTTCTAAAATACTCATGTTGATGAATTAAATAACCTGGTCAAACTTAGCCAAAATTTTTGTATATTAAGAAGTGTCAAAACATTGAATTTTGCTGAATAAAATTTTCAACGCCATGTTTAAAAACGGATTTGTTAAATCCTAAATATGTTCCTAATCACACAATAGGTTAACAAAAATCGAATCCCGGGACGGGATTCCTTTAAGGGGTAGGTACTGTCACACCCCGCAATTTTTGATATTTTAAATGACTATTTTACCCTTTGACTTTTTGGGTCCGACTTGACTTTTGACTTTTTGACCATTTGCGTAACACAGCCACAAGGCTGTGTTTGTTTATGTGGCTTAACCATAGCGGGTGTGTTTGGCAGTGGGCATAACAGCCCCAAAAGGGGCATTTGTTTCTATGGTTAATAGCCCAATATGTGCGTTTGGTTCACTGTTTTTATAACTAACAAGGGTGTGTTTTGTTTTGCTATATTTTGTTAATTGTTTGATTTCGTTAGTTATATATATTTTTAAACACGCGGATATTGCCAAAAATAAATACAAAATTTCATTATAACAAAATATTTTCTACAACAATGAAAGTTGTTAAAATGTTGTAAAATGTATTGCTAATACTTTAGTGTGTATGTAATGTGTTATGTTAAATATGTAGAACGTGGATTGATTAAGTGGGAAAAACTTTAAGTTTTGTTAAAAATGGAAACGTTGTACAAACGGCAAAGTCATGCCGAAAATTCTAAAAATCTTTATACTTAGTAAATTTTCATTAAAGTTTTTACTATTTTAGAAACCCGATAAATGGACAAAGTTATATAGTTTTTAAGATTTTTAATAAGTAGTTACACAATAACGCGACAACAAACGAAAACTATACTTTTACAAACGATACAACTAGTTTACTTAAAACGTGTAACGAAATACTAAATTATAAAATATTATTTTATAATTCCCAACAATAACTTTTGTAAAACCTTTTAAAGCGTCGTTTAACTAATACGTAGCTTTAAAACGTGTATTTACTTTTACGCAAGAACTTTTTATTAATTTAATTGGTGACTTTTGAAAAAGTGTCGAATTATATTATTACCATTATTTTAATCACGTTTCTTATATAATACTTGTAAAGTATTATATATTGCGACTTATTCTTTTGGTTGTTTGTCTTTATTATATAATTCACCATATGAATTATATAATTGTTTCTTTTATATGTAATATATACGGGATATATTACATACTTTGCGTGTGTTTTTCGATTTATTTTATTTAACCAACCACCAAACTCATCCAACCTGAAATCCAAATCCCTTATCAACAATCTCCCCCGAAGTGAGTTCATTGTGACACTCCTTCATGAGATTAATGAGATTGCTTTTGTCGTTAAGATCTTGTGGTCTTGGTCTCTGAATTCGTTGTAGGCTTGTTCCTTCATGCTTTGTGATCTTTGATCTTGAGCCTTTGTCATTGTCTTTCGACTTCGTCTTTATGTCCGAGATCTTTAAATCTTTTTTTTTTTTTCCTTGCTTCTTAAACGTCTTTGCCACCTTGCGATTTGTGTCTGACCAAAACATGCTCATACTTTGATCATCTGAAAGCTTGCTAACCAATCCTCCTTGATAGATTGATATCTTTGAAGGAAAGATCTTGTATATCAAGAGTTTTTGTGCGGAGTCTTTGTCTTTAATTCTTGAGCATTCATGATTCTTGAGTCTGATGCTTTGTCAGTGTGTTTTGTAGGTTGAGCATGGAGCATGGGTAATGAATTCGAACTCCACGCTGGAATGAGCATCTACCATCTCATCTGTTGGTATCCTGAAATAAAAACAGTTTAGCAATTACAGCGAGGGTGTACGAATAATGGGGCTTTGTCATTCGTTCGGATTAGGTTAGATTAACCTCCGGTTCCGTAGGACAGTATAAATAATGTACCTGTGATCATGGTAGATTCAAAGAATCTCCCTAGACAGGGTTCCCAGGCTCAAAGGTAGGGTCTTCTAACACAGACTGTAGTAGATTTTACCATGCGTGCTTGTTCTCTTACCGGGAACCGTCTCAAAGCAAACACACGGTAGAGTAAATCAGTTAGTTATATCTTTGAATAAGCCTTGTTAATTCATTTCCTGGAACAAGTTTGTATTCAAATTGAAATCGGTTGCCACCATCGTTTCTTTCAGTTGATACAAGTTTGAGTCTATGAATCTCGCAAGTCCTACAAGGAGCTTGTTTGATGCTGGCTCAAGCGAGGATTTCCATCTTCATTGTGAGTACATAAAGTTATCACTGGATGTTCTTGGCACTCTCACACAGGATAATGCGTTAGGACTCTTGGTCTCACAGCTTGTGATACTTAATGATGTTCAACAAGTGTTTTGTCATGGAATGTGTCCTAATGAGATTTATTTGATGATCTCTTGGCTCTAGACTCGATTAGTGCGTTTTAGTTTTTAGTAATCGGAGGCTGGAGCAGACTGCCACCTATTAATATCAATAACTCGGAGTGAAAAGGTCAATAGTATCGTGGTGTATCTCGTGACAAAGAGACAAGTTTCTTTTAAGCGAAACCCGAATGGTGGGAACGGTTGTGCACTTGTATACTGGGGTCCATGTGTCGTCTTCAATGTCAGCAATCAACATTGTGATTCTGACAGCATATGTATTGACCCGGTTTCTGCCTAAGGTGTGTGGAGGGCTTTATTCTTTTCACCCTTTATCCATACATTTCTTTTTAATTCTTCAACCCCTTCAATGCTTACCAAGACGTCATTACTAACACCTTGTTGTGATTGTTCCAGTGTTAGCTCAATCTTAGTCGGCATTTTTCCTTATTTCACATCAATCTCAATCATACCTAAGAAACTACTATTTCTAAACTATGGAGTGACGTTTGGGTAGGATCCTGGTTGGGTGGATCATAGGACAATTACCTAACCTTACACCTTATGTCTTCAGGCATCGTCTCGTGAATTAAGATGTTTTGTAGGGTTGAGTTCGAACATAAACGTTTTCCGATAGACTTTGAGTTTTTAATGCAATTTTAATTTCATTGCTCCCCCTTATTTTAAATTCCAAGTCACGTAGCTGTGAAATACTGTGTGGATTAAAAATTGTCTTCAAAAGTCCATGGGGAAAAAAACGTTTTTTGAAGTAAGCATGAATATTTGGAAACTAATGTCATCTTTCTCCCCTCAATTTTACATATGTTTGACACCAAAAAAACTATGTTACATGTTGTAAATCGATCTAATTTGAGGTTTGAACACGTAGTCATTATAACTATCATTCTATTGAATTGTCATTTAATATCTTGTTGTTATTAAGAGACTTTTTGGGGATATGGTTTGATTACATAAGAAATGGTCGTGAGAAGATGTATCCAAACTCATTAAAAATTTTGTTTTTCGAAAAATTCCCTCCTTGAAAGTGGAGTGTTGAACACACAATTTTGAAAGATCTGCAGCGTCAGTGAGAAAATTCTGAAGAAAATTATGTTCAACATTTTGAAAACATCTGTTAGAAGACTTTCTTCCACTCTAAGGGTAAGCGCACTTATGCTCGTCACTTTCCTTTTTCTTGAGTTGAAACTTTGAAGTCTTGTAAGAACTGCTCAAGACGGAGAAAACCGTTGAATTTTCGTTTGGTAGGTTACGTTCTCTTAATAGATAAACTTTCCTTATTTTGAAGTCCGGGTTACGTACTGATATTTGCACATAAGCAATAAAGAAACTTAGAAATGGACCTGTTTTGAATAGCATTTGGAAAACTCCTGTTTCGAACTTCATTTACATGCCCGTTTGGTCGATTATTACTCAACATTTTAGGGACGTAAATGTAATCGATTTCCAGAGGACATGGTCTGAGAAGAATATTTTTTGAAAACTTTCATGATTTTTTTTTGATTTGTATTTTCTTTTGAAATTTTATATTTTTGTATTTTTCTTTTTGAAATTTTATATTTTTGTTATTTTTCTTTTGAAAATTTGTTCCATGTTGTGTTTGATGAAGTATCAAGAGATTTTTTGCAGAACTTCAGTTTGTGGAGTCAAAATCTTTTACAATTCGCCTGACAAGATACTGAAACCTTTCTTCGGGAAGGGCTTTAGTAAACATGTCAGCCAGTTGGTATTCAGTTCTGACAAAGTACAATTCAATTATACCATTTTCAACCTGTTCTTTGATGAAATGATACGAAGTATAGAATGTGCTGGGTAGGGAGTGCTGCACGGGGTGCATGAGTTGCTATGCTGACTGAGAATCGCAATACAATGGTATTTTGTTGTAGTTGAAGCCATAATCTTGAAGTTGTGTCCGCATCCACATAACTTGAGCACAACTTGCAGATAACGCCACGTATTCAGCCTCTGCTGATGACATTGCAGTACAGTCCTGCTTCTTTGACATCCAGCTGACTAACTTATCACCTATGGAACAAGTCTTCCTCCAGAAGTGATTTTGCGAGTATCAAGGTACCGGCTATGAGCGGCATCTGAATAAGCTGTTAGAACAAAGCAGAACCCTTCGGATACCAATAGTCCCATGGTGACTGGTACTCTTAAGTATCGAAAGATGTTTTAACCTCTTTGAGGTGATTTTTTAGTCGGTCTTGCTTGTATATTGCACATTACAAACAGCTCTGCACTATGTTTGGTCTATAGATGTCGATACATGAGTGACCCGATTTTGCTCTATCTCAGTTTGGTCTACGGGTTCCCCCACTCAGTCTGCATCAAATTTTAGGTTTCGTAGTCATTGGTTGTACCCAGCTTTGTCCTTTTTCCCTACCATTTTTATTCAGGGCATCATAACGTATTATGCTGATTGATAAACTACCTGTGGGGATTGGTGGATCTGAGTCCTACAAAGAATTTCCTTTTCCCACATTGCCGGCTGCAACATGAGTGCGCCTATACTATCTGGAGGTCTCGCAAGATGCGTGTTTTTCGCATCTCAGGGTTATTAGTGGCTCAATATTTGTGTGTCTAGTGGCCTAGCCTCATATTCTCTCCTCTCAAGGTGAGGCTAGAGAGAGTTACGTCGGAGATGCTCCCGCGCAGTGCGGCAACGTACGGCTGGATCCCCGTATATCTGTTTGAGAGACAGAGAGTAAGATACTGACGGGCTGGAGTCGAGAGATATCTCTTTGTGGCTAGTCGGAGTTCCCAGGATCTAGATGGTCTTGTTGTGTAGTCGTAAACTCTCAGCAGATGTAGTAGAGTGTGTGCGGATGTTGCTAGGAGTTCGATTTTGCATTCTCTGTAGTAGCTCGCACATAGTGTAGAGTGAGTGTGTCGTAGTTGTGAGCTGGGCCCGCGAGACACAAGGTTCTGTTTTGACTGAAGAAAATGTGTGAGTAGTGCCTGCGTGATCGGCGCGTGTATTATTTTCCTGAGTTGTCTGTTGAGTGAGGAGTCTGATCCTGGTGTTGAAGCTATCGTCTCAAGTGTACAGACTGTATAGATATTGACTTGTAGAGATAGGTGTGTTCGCGAAGAGGCTATAGCTGTTTGAACGTCTCATCTTGGTAAATTGCAAAAGACTTGTGGGCACATATGCGACAAAGATCCTGACAGGCTCAAGGCGAGCAATTAGCAACTGGAGCAAGTGATTCATCGAAATCCAATACCCTCTTCCTGCGCTAACCTTTGCTACAAGTGTTTCGTGCTTGTTTCGAATTTCAGTTTGGTCTTCATCCTTTTAGTTTTTCCATACCACTTTAGCTTGATTACGTTTCTTGTCAAAGGTTTGTCAACGAGTTCCCAGACTTGTAGTCTGTCAAACTGATGAAGTTCATCCTGCATTGCTTCTATCCATGCTGAATCAGCCATTGCCTCCTTAATGTTTTTCGGTTCAACAATACTTACGGTGAGTGCGAACATACACATTTCAGGATCGGTTGCAAGTTGTCGTCTTGTTTGTACTGGCTTGGATGGATTTCCACGAACTTGAGTTAATGGGTGATCTTTTGTCCATCGGTATCAAAATTTTGAGGTGATTGAAGGTGCATGCACATTTGAATTACCACAATTGCGTGAGGAAGAGCTCAGCACCTTCTTGTACCGAGTGTGTACATTAAAGGATTGGTTAATTCTGCTTGATCAACGTTTGTTTTCCTTAGTATGAGATTTGTAGGTGTTGATGGTTCTGATGGTGTAGGTTTTGAATATTTGTTGAAGTGTGTGTTGTCTTGGGCACAGAATTATCAGTGGGGAAGCAAGATATTTGTTGACACGAGAAGTTACCATCCTGAAAAATTCATCGTCCAAAGGACCAAAAGAAGATCAACTCCTGTTTTGATGGAACTGTTGTATCTGCTGAAGGTGATACCATTTTTGTAGTTCTGGTTTGCGGGGTCAAGGTTGTTTAATCTGATGCATTTTGTGTTTGGGGGAACGTAGGCTCTGAGTGTCCTTAGCAACAGGGACGTTAATCTCTGGCATCTCTTTGATTTTATCACATCTGAGATGGAATGGATTCAACTATCAACTTATACTTTTGTTGTGAACGATATCCTTTTGACTGTGGAGTATCCAACCAAAAATGCACGTATCCCCTTTTTTCTTTCATTTTATCTAGGTTTCCCGTCCGTCACCATCTCTGGTTAGGTAACAAGTGCAACCAAAGATGTGAAGGTGTTTAATTGAGGGTTTTTTGTCATTAATGATGTGATATGACGTTTTCTCATGAGTTGGGATGATGATTGATGTGTATTGAGTATAGCATGCGGTTGAAATTGCTTCAGCCCAAAAGAATAAAGGAAGTTTAGAAGTCAAAAGCATCGTTCGAGCAGCCTCAACAAGAGTGCGGTTTTGTCTTTCGACAATGCTGTTCTTTCAGGTGTTCGAGGTGTAGAAGTTTGATGCTCGATTCCTTCTTCTTTAAAGAATGCATTAAGTGTCTTGTTTAAGAACTCAGTACCTCTGTCAGTGCGAACAGAAATTACTGGGGCTTGAAGATTTCTTTGGATCATCGTGAGAAAGTCTTTTAAAACTTTTGGTATTTCATCCTTGGAACGTAAAAAGAGTGTCCAAATATATCTGGAGTAGTCATCAACAATTACCATAATATATCTCTTCCCATTTATGCTAGCAACCCGTATTGGACCACATAAGTCCATGTGAAGCAAATTCAATCGACCTTTTGAACTTGGAACAGTCTTTGACTTGAATGAACTTTGTTTTGCTTTACTCACTTTACAAGAGGAACATAGTTGATCCTTGACATACCTCAGTTTTGGTAAACCAATCACAACATCTTTCTTTGAAAGCAAGTTGATGTAGTCGAAGTTGAGATGAGAAAGTCTTCGATGCCATAACCATGCTTGAGTTGGTGATGCTTTAGCCATGAGACATATTAGAGTTGATGAAGTTGTTTCTTGAAGAGAAATTGTATAGAGATCAGTTCCACGATTACCGGTTAGTAAGTCGTTTGCCTCAAGATCTCTAACAAAACACGTAGATTTTTGAAATGCAACCTCCAAATCCGCATCACAGAATTGACCAATCGAGAAAAGATTGTGATTGAGACCTTTGACATAGTAAACCCTGTTGATCATAATATTTCCTTGAACCAAATCTCCATAACCAAGAACTAGAGCAAATTGATCATTGCCAAAACGAACGGTACCCAAATATTTTTCAACAAAATTGCACAGCAGAGATAGATTGCCCGTCATGTGCTTTGTGCATCCCGAGTCAACAATGAATAGGATGAGTTGTACAATCTGCAAGAGAATTAGAGGACGATGGAATACATGACAAATTGGATCCTAAAGTGTTTGTGAGTTTTAAGACATTAGTTATCCTAGATACATTATCTATGGCAAAACTAACTGTCTTAGTCACACCTTCATTCCTTACTTTAGGTACCCACTTCCTTTTTGTCTTAGGAACCCATGTATATGCTGATGGGCATTGTTGTGCTATCCACCATTTCTATGCCTTACTAGTTCGCTTATATAGCATCCTATAGTAACTCTTAGAATTTGTGGTAGTGGATTCTGATGCAACTGTTTTCTTATGGGGTGTTGCAACAGATTTGTTCGCTTGACTTTTGGGTTTTCTAGTACTAATAGGCACTACATTAGGCTTCTTAGTTCTAGCATTCACGTCATTCAAAAACTTAGAAACACAAGCATCATGATTCGAATTAAACACACATTTTCAAACAAGATGAGAAGATAAAGAAAGAATTTTAGAAAGAGAAAGTAGAGAGAGAAAGTAGAGAGAAAAATAAGACGGTTTATTACCTTGCACACAAAAATACAAATGAGACCAACACCCTCTCCATCCTTGGAGAGGGGTATTTATAGTTAAGACTAAAAGGCTTGCACACAAAAATACAAATGAGACCAACACCCTCTGTCATGTTTTCAGCTGTTTTATAGCTTATCTAGGGATTTTCAAAAATAATTTCTTTTAGTAAAAGTGCTTATTTTTTAGCTTGTCTACAACTTTGTTTTTATAAGTTTTCAAAAATAATAAAAAAAGGGAAGATGGAAATCGGGGGTGAGCAAGGCTCGAACCCCCGACCTCAACATCCTTAACCTTTATAGCCTCACACCACACACTCACTACCAACGTGCCCTGGGGTCTTTTTCGTTATAGATTCACAAGATTTATTATTTGTACACGTTTTTGCCTTTTAAGTTAATAAGCTGTTATAGCTTAATACACAGCTTATTCGATAAGTTGTGTAACCAAGCTTATTTTTCCTAGGTCCCTCTTAGTTCAAGCTTTTTTCTGTAATTTTTTCAGAATTTTTATAATTAGTTTAATATTTTTAAACATTTATTTTTATTAAAAACTTTAAAAATTCATAAAAAATAGAAAAATAATCAAAAAAATATAATTCTTTTTTTAGAAAATTTTCTTTTATCATATAGTTTCTAGGAAAATTAGTTTTGCTTCCGTAGGGTTAAAATTGCAAAATTTCAATTTTTAAAGAACGGGATTCGTTTCCGTTCACGTTTTTCGTGTTTTTAAGCTCATTTCAACTCCGTTTTTGTTCTAGTTTTCTTTAAACTTACTTTTTAGTCAATTAGAGTCTATTAAAAGAGAAAAATTCATTTTAGGTTTAATTTTGGAAATTTAGAGTTTTTAATCACGTTAGGGTTTCAATTGGCATAAGTTAGTTAATGTTTTAAGTTCCGGGTTATTAAGTTAGGGTTTAATTGTCCTTTAATTTGCTCACTTTTAGAAAACAAATCATCTTCGAACCAATTCGAATCATTGTCCAAACAACAAACGTGGTCTCAATTTCATAAATCTTCGAGGAATACGACCCGGTAATCACTTACCGGTAAATATACGTAGTATTATATATTTGTGAGAATTTTCCTTACTACTTTTGTCCTCAAGGGTAGTTTGGTAATTTTCTATTATATTTTATTATTACGTGTATAAAACTATACCAACCAGTCATAAGGTGGTTAGGTTAGGAATCAATCCTATGATCCAACCAGAACCGGAGGATCTACCCAAGGATAATCCAAAGTTACAAATAGCAGTCCTTAGGTATGATTGGAGATGAATGTATATGGGAATAATGCCGACTAAGATTGAGCTAACACTGGATCAATCACAACAAGGTGTTAGTAATGACGTCCTGGTAAGCATTGAAGGCGTTGAAGAATGAAAAAGAAATGTATGGATAAAGGGTGTAAACAAAGAAGCCCTCCACACAACTTAAGGCAGAAACCGGGTCAATATATATGCTATCAGAATCACATGTTGATTGCTGACATTGAAGACGACATCACGGACCCAATGATCCAATGCACAACCCTACTCAGCCATTCGGGTTTCTTTTAACAGAAACTTGTCTCATTTGTCACGGAGATACACACGTTATCTATTTACATCTCATTCTGAGATCGTTGATATTGAATATGTGGCAATCCGAGTACTAAAACCAAAATGCACTAATCGAGTCTAGAGCCAAGAGATCAATCAAAATCTCGTTAGGACACATTCCATTTCAAACACTTGTTGAACATCATCAGGTTCACAAGCTGTTATCAAGAGTCCTACGCAATATCATTGTGATATTTTCCAGAACATCCGAGTGATACTAATGTATTCACAATGAAGATGGAAATCCTGCTTGAGCCAGCATCAAACAAGCTCTTGGTAGGTGACTTGCGAGATTCTATATGAATCAAACTTGTGACAACTGGATATCGATTTGGTCTAGTAAATGAATTGACGGTTGATGAATTTTGATAAAAAGATTAAAACTCCCGATGTGTTACAAAAACGCTTTTACAAGTAACACGTCGATTGATTTTCAAATCAATTTTCTTGATTATCACTAACGTAAACCTGCAGGTTAAAACGGTGGTGACGGTATCCCAATCAACCAAAGTCGATTCATTACCACATATTCATGCTCATTCTACAAAGACAAACAATCATGAAAGCTCAAGATTTAAAGACAAAGACTTCCGCAAACTCTGATCTGAAGCTTTCAAGATGAGGCACAATATGAGAATGTTGGTCAAAGACTCAAGATCGCAAGATGGCATAGACGTTAAAGACAATGTCAAAGGCTCAAAAGTAAAGATCGCAAAGCATGAAGGAACAAGCCTACAACAAAGAACAAAGAGAAAGACCAAGACCACATGAGCTTAACGACAAAAGCAATCTCATTGATCTCATGAAGGAGTGTCATCAATGAACTCACTTCGGGGGAGATTGTTAGCCTCAAAATATTGAGTCGAACATGAAGTTCGTTCATTATGTATTTAAGTCTCGGTCAATCAATTAGTTAACGTTGTAATAGGAAAGTATCGGGAATCGGGCTCGATAGTTAATCTAATATTGTATATGTTTCGGGTTTAATCCCAAGCAAAACCCGAGCCCGGGTCCTAGTCAAATATCCTGAACGTCACTTTAAGTGTCGGGGTATATATATACCTTTTCCACCAAGGAAAAGGGAGGAGTTGATTTATTAATAAACTTTTCACTTTTCTATTTTCTCTCCCATCTCACTCTCTCTTCTTTCTCTCTCTAGGAAATCATCTCACTATCTTTCTATATTTCTTGATCTAGATCCGTGTATGATATGAAGTGTATGTGTTAAAGGGATCCGACAATTGGCATCAGAGCTACAGTGGGTTTGTGTATGATTCTTGTGGCTAAACAAGATCAAATTCGTGGGGTTGTTTGTGTTTTTTTGTTCGAAAAAAAAGCAAGAAAAATCAAGATTTGATCTTAGTTTGTGGTTAAAAGTGTTAAAGATTTGTACTTTCGGGCTTAGATCTATTCCTTGCATCATTACTAGGTGGTTTTAACATCATTTCGTGGCTTTCAAGAATGGTTGATGATTTTTTCTTGGCTGCGTTTTGTATTTTGGGCCCTAGACCAAAACATATAATTGTAAACAAGGTCAAAGTTCCTGTTGCTAGTGACAATGAAGTCAAACAATTTTATAAACCATTGTCAAAACCCAGAGTTGGATTTTCGAACCAATATATATCAAAACTACCACCCTCCTAAAGAGTCAATAATAATTATCCTCGTGCCAAAACACCGCAACCAAAAAGGAATATTGGTCGACAAAATTAACCTCATGGCTTTCCTGTAACTTGGAACAACTTTCCACGTCAAAGTTACATGCCATGGAAAATGTATTCTCCATTTCCTCATCATAACCAATTGCATCAAATGCAAGGGATGTTTAGCAGTAACAACTCTAGAACCCATAATATTGGGGACCAAGATTGTTTGAGTCCAATTTACTATATAAATTAGAATGCCTTGGATCGACTTGGAACCGTCAAGAGATAAAGATAGCAGATGCTCTAAACATATGACGGGTAACCGAAAGCTCTTCTCCACGTATAAGGCAATAAATGTAATGTATTTTGATATCACATGCTCACGGTAACATCAATGGCAAAGGTCCATCTAGATGACTCACTTAATAAATAGAAGTAGACCACAAGGTTTGATAATTAGGATTTAACTTGCTAAGTGTAGGATTAAATATGAGATACTAAGAGTAGGGTAACTTCCGCTAACATGATAATGAAAACACTACGGACATAAAGTCATAGGTCATGAGTTTATTAGTGATAAGAAAGGCTATATGTGATGAAATTAAAATAAGCAAAAGACAAAATATGTCTTGCAAACGATTGATTAAAACTCTACATTATAGGAATAGGAGAAATGGTCAACTCTATTAGGCATCTCATCTATCGTTAGCATCTAAGGACCAGTTAGCAAAACATACCTAAGCTTAAGTTATGACCAACATTTATGTGAGATGCTTGTAAAATTGAAAACAAGCCGCACCGTTAGTCATAAAGCTAAGAACATAGTCTCCAACGACTAGAAGCTTAGAACGTCTCCACATGGATCTTTCGGTCATCCGCGTATGGATTTATGAGGAGGAAACCACTCTACACCTAGTCATAGTAGAGAACAATCAAGTTTATACTTGTGACTATATTTATAAGGATAACACTGAGCTTTTGATATTCAAATATTTTAGTATGAAAATCCAAACCAATTAGGATGTACAATAGTGTCAATAAGAACCGACCACGGTAGGGAATTTGATAATGAGGTGCAATTTGGAGAGTTTTGTAATGCCAATGGTATTACACATAACTTCTCAGCTCCACGCACTCCTCAATCAAATGGCATGGTTGAAAGGAAAAATATGACACTTCAAGAAATGAGTAGGACTATGTTGAATGAGCAATCGTTACCACAAAAGTTTTGGTGTAACATAGTAGACACTTCAACATACATTCTCAACCGAATCCTAATTAGAGCCATCTTAGGAAAAACACCTTACGAACTCTTAATAGGTAAAAAACCTACTTTAGATTACTTTACAGTGTTTGGAAGCAAGTGCTTCATTTTAAACACTAAAGACTAACTTAAAAAGTTTGACTCAAAGTCATACAAAGGTATCTTTTTAGGTTACTTACAAAATAGTAGAGCCTACATCATCCTCAACAAACATACTAGGAAAGTCAAAGAATCACTCAACGTGACATTCGATGAAACTCCTCCACCCTCTAAGACATCACCCTTGGTGGATGATGACTTAGATGAAGAAGAAGCAATTAAGGTTACCGAAAAGAAAAACCTAAAAAATGACATTGTGGATGAAACTTTAGAGATTGACAAAATAGTCAATATTAAGGAATCTAGGAACCATCTATTAGAAAACGTCATAGGAAACCTTAACCAAAGAACCCTTAGATCACAAGCCTAAAACCAAAGTAACTTCTTTTGTTTTATATCAACTATAGAACCTAAGAATGTGAATGAAGCCTTAACGGATGATAGTTGGATAGTCGCTATGCAAGAAGAATTAAATCAATTCATTGCTAACGACGTTTGGGAGTTAGTTCCACAACCTAGGAATATGACAATCATAGGAACTAAGTGGGTGTTTAGAAATAAGTTAGACGAGAACGGTATTGTTTCTCGAAATAAGGCTAGGTTAGTTGCTCAAGGCTATAATCAACAAGAGGGCATCAATTATGATAAAACTTATGCCCCAGCTGCTAGACTTGAGTCTATTAGGATACTATTAGCCTATGCTTGTGCTTTAGATTTTAAACTATTCCAAATGGATGTAAAAAGTGCATTCTTGAACGGTTTTATCAATGAGGAGGTATACGTGGCACAACCTCCAGGATTCATTGACTTTGAAAAACCGGATCATGTTTTTAAACTAAAGAAAGCTTTATACGGTCTTAAACAAGCACCCAAAGCTTGGTATGATAAATTAAAGGCTTTTCTTATCAAACATTAATATAAAATGGGAATGGTAGATAACACTCTTTTTAATAAGAAGAAAAGTTCAAACCTTATCATCGTTCAAATATATGTCGACGACATTATATTCGGCTTGACTTATCAAGACATGTGTGATAAATTTGCCAAAATCATGCATGATGAGTTCGAGATGAGCATGATGGGTGAACTTAACTTCTTCCTTGGACTACAAATAAAACAAATAGAAGATGATATTTTCTTTAATCAATCTAAATATATTAAAGAAATGCTTAAGAAATTTGGCTTAAAAGAGTCTAAACTAATGAAAACCCTCATGTCCTCCAATACCAAACTCACGAAAGACGAAGAGTGTGAGTCGGTAGATAGTACCAAGTATCGAGGCATGATAAGTAGTTTATTATACCTAACGGCAAGTAGGCATGATATCATGTTTAGTGTCTGCCTTTGTGCCCGCTTCTAAGAGGCTCCAAAAACCTCTCACCTTGAAGCGGTTAAATGTATCTTCCGATACATTAAAGGCACTACGCACTTAGTATTATGGTATCCTAAGGGGACCGGCATAGAAACAGTAGTATATGCCGACTCTGATCATACGGGGAGATTATATGGACCGAAAGAGCACTAGCGCTATTTGTACGTTCGTGGGATGTTGTTTGACATCTTGGTTATCGAAGAAACAAATCCGCTCTTACTATATCCACTACCAAAGCCTAATATGTAAGCGCCAGAAAGGCATGTCAACAAGCACTATGGATGAAACAAGCTCTCATCGATTACGACATACGACTCGACGATGTTCTGATCATGTGCGACAACAAAGGCGCAATTGACCTTAGCAAAAACCCGGTGAAACATTCTCATACTAAACACATAAAAATTCGTCACCACTTTCTTCATGATAATGTCCTGAAAGGATATATCTCAATTGAAAAAGTGTCGTCCGTCGACAACATCGCCGACATTCTTACAAAACCCCTTAAACGTGAATCGTTTAACTATCTACGTCTTGGTTTAGGAATGATGGAACACATTCCATAAATTATATTAGTCTGCTTCTCCTTCTTCTAGTCTCGATTCTAGTCCGTGTTCCATTCCATGTCGTGACAACTTAAATACTTCATCCGAAGTACTTTGAGCATTTTTAATTCGCGAAATGCAAATTAAAACGTCGCTCCTCTTTGTAAAAAAATTCGTCAAAACTAAGTCTAAAATCCTCTGTTGAGGGAGGCCCCCATGTCTCCGGCGTCCCCCTAATATATTTGGGACCGCCTGACGATATGGGACCGCCAACAGAAAACTCATATCTCCACACTTAGTCAAAAAATTTCAAAACACAAAAACAAACACCCCCTCTCCCTACTGCAGCGACGAACACAAACAAAACAACCCAAAAACTCAAAATCAACCATTAAAACTTAAATTGAAGATCTAATCAACACCTATAATCATCCACAACATCACAAAGATCATCAATTATAAGTCATTTCATCTATTTTCTTTCAATATGAGCCTAGGGTTCATGATGAACACAAAAATTAAAATTGGGGATTTTCTATTTTTATTTCAATTTTGTACAAGTAGGACTACTAGGTTACAATGTATAACTAATATGCTTCCCGTAGACATATGATTTACATATGTTAGTAAGTTTGTCGAAAAAATGATTTCGAACCAAAACCCCAATTTTATTTTCAAATCACTCACGTTAAGAACGTAATAAAATTGTTGTTATGAATTGTTAATACAACTTAAAAACGATTTTCAACACATGCATAATGATCTCATGAACAAAGTTCTAGATACATAATTCATATGTATTTTTCAACATGTTTTGGATGAGCAAAATCAAATTAAGGAGCGTTTGGATTAACTCTTAGAATTTTATATTTAGGTCGAGTTAATCATTACTCCACATTTGTTACATCTAAGCACACACTAGGCACGAACTTAAAATATGAATACAAGTATAAGAAATTAAAATATGATTTTGGTTGTCTTATTTTAGGTGGCAATGCCTCGAATTATCAGACTAGATCATCAAAAGACCCGAAACTACATTCCACTCATATCAAATGAATTTAATAAACCTTTACAAAACACAATTGCAAGTCTTGAAAAACGGTACTTTCATGAGGGCAGGGTTGTGAGTCAAAATTTTGAAAACATGAGTCATATCCGTGCTAAGTTTGAATCAATTGATTTTGATTGTTTGTTAAACATAAACGAACAAATTGTTCCTTGTTTTGTTCTCGAGTTCTATAGTCAACTAACTTTTGATTATAACTCCACGGGTCATTTTATGGTCAACTTTGTTATACAAAGTAAGTCATTCGCTCTCACTCTCGAGGAATTTGGTCAAATCTTAAAAATACCGTTCAAAGGTCAAGTGTCACACATCGACATGTGGTCACTCGACTCTTGTCAATAAGTGTTCCGAGTAAATGTTGTTATAAAACCACTCTTCCTTCTCCAAATGTCGTCAAGTCTTTTATTCAAATTCCTCGACAAGGTTAAGTCACTCGTACTAAAAATAAGAAATCCATTGTCGTTGATAAAAACGAAATCCCAACTCGCGAAATGCAACCTCATATGAAACCATGGGTTGATATCATTCGTGAAAACGCCATTTGTTTAGGAGGTCATAAGGATCATACTTTCTTTAAATTAACTAACTTAATAAACTATAAATTAATAAATTTTGTTAAAGTAAAACAATAAACCAAGCGTGGATTATTATGATTGTTTTATAAGAGTAAAATATATAGGTTTTTAGATAAAAAGATCTAGCGTCCTTAATTACCGATTGAATATTTTAGTATTTTAAAGCATTACTCGTTGCATTTTCATATTATTATAACTTTCAGAACTTTTTTTCTTCATATTTTGTTATAGCTTCAGTTTTAAATACGGATTACTAACACTTATAAATATTTAAGTAAAATTTTCCGATCTTGATCCGATCATGCAACAAAAAAAAGATCATTAGCAAGAACTCAATCTTAACAGCGTTGCCTTAAATAATTAGTTGAGAGGCGCCGCACTGAGAAGATAAGCCGAACCGAAGCAATCTAATTCGATTAGGTTTTTGGTTTTATATAAGCAGCAGTAAAAACTAGAAAAAGAGAAAAAAGAAAATAATAAGAGAAAAAAAGAAGTGACCGACGCGGGATGAGCACGTTCTTCCCCAAATATTTACATCTTTACCACTTTTCAGATCAGATCTCATACTACTCCTTTCACACAATAATACTTGTCTTTTAACACTTCCACTGCAAACACACTTAAACATTCAATTCACAATTCTTGAATTGAATAAAAAGAAAGTAGTGTTATTATAGTTAAAAGTTGGATCAGTGAGGGTAATAATGGCGGTGGTAGGAGGACGTAGAGGAGGATCGGCGTTTTCGTCAGCCGTACGGAGCTTCTTTTCTTACAGGATATTTGTCTCTGCTATGTTTACTCTTTTATTCTTCGCTACTGCTTCTGTTCTCTTTTCTTCTAATCCTTCAAATCTATCCGATCACACTTCAGTAAGTATTACTATCTCTACTTCTACTGCCTATCACTCTTTTTTTTTATTTTTAATTTTCACTATTCAGCTAACACTTTTTACATTAGGCCAATTATGATGGAATCATTTGGTTGTTAGCTTATTATTAACTGTATTGTCAACTTTGATCTATAAGACCGAGTGTAATAAGCAGGGGCGGAGCCACAAATTTTTGCTCAAGGGGGCATATCTCGATAATTTTTAGAAACTAAGCTACAAATCGGTTCTTGGGGGGCAAATTAAAAAAAAAAAAGGACAGATATTTTAGAATTTTTTGTTTTTGCTAGGGGGCTAAGGAGACCCAAGACTACATTCAATACCGCCAACTTAGCGCCACATTACCTCAGCTTTCTCTCTCTACAACAACCTTCACCGCCTATAAGACAACTAACTTTACCGCCACGATATACCCCACAAAAACCAAAATCACACACACACCCACAAAAACTCA
>BQNB010070542.1:0-32243 GCA_026074375.1 Tanacetum coccineum
AAACATAGTTTAAATCCCACCGCATAGTGTTTCACAAAAGACATTGTTTAAAGGATGACTTTTCAGTCTAAAACATAAAGTGATGTGTCTGCTTTTTTTCCAAGACCATTAGGGTCCTCTTTCTTCCTCATTTGATTTGCTATCCTCTAAAATGGTCCGCTCTATACCTTTTAAGCAAATGTACATCCTTTTGAACTGAGTTTTCCCATCATCCATAGTATCAACATCTAACTGAATTGATGAACCAGGGTTGGTGGACAAGATCTCATCTTTGTAATCCCATAACTTTGCATAATAGTTTATCAAACCTCATTCAAGATCATAAACTGCCATCTACTTTTCCCTTTTACGCTGATTAACACTTACATTAATCAAAAACTTTTCTCTAACATTTGCAACCATCACCTGCCTATAACTAATCTTAGGATTTTTTAACACTTCGGCTACAAACTGCTTTGCTATCTACTTGTAAGTAACTAATGACCCCAAATTTAAATTTCTGGAGCATGTGTGAGTAGGAACCAAGGTTTTAATTTGGAAACTTGCCTCACTTTGCATCCATCCTACCCATACTCTAAATGAACAACCTTTCTGTGCAGCATCAACATTAGGTGTGGCAATAGGTAACTTAGGTGTCTTAGGTGACTGAGATTTCTTAGATGTACTCTTCTTAGACTTACGTGTCTTAGGTGACTGAGATTTCTTAGATGTGCTTTAAAGTTTATAAATGCAGTAATTCAAGAGTGTTTTGTGAAGACAAGCTAAAAGGCGCACAATTTGGAGCTAAAACGAAGATATTTAAAGATTGTTGATTTCTGACCAATACGCGGTATCCAACTAAGAAGACACGGCGTATCAGCGCCTGGACTTCACAAGAAAATGCGTTTGACCAATTCCTAATATGGCGTATCTCTTTTGCTACCATACTTCGTATCCATCAAGATAACTATTTGAAGATACAATAAATAAAGTAAATTAGGAATATATCACTGATTGATTGAGAACGTAGCACGCACTCTAAGGAATCCAGCCCTATACGTCGTATTGGCCTAGCCCGATACGGCGTATCGAGTCTTTTTCAGAAACTATAAATAAAAAACTCAAAAACGAGTTTTCAGTGTGCAATATCATATTCTTTATACCATACTTATTGAAGACGAATTTTAGAAGAGAAGAACAGCCATCAAGGTCAAACATTGATCACGAATCCATAGAAGACATCGTGTAATTTTTACTCTCTTAATCGTTCGATTCTAATTGTTTGATTACGCTTGTATAATTACAATGGTTGTGGGCTAATACCCTCAGGTATTAGCCATCTTAATGAAAGTTCAATGTTTGGTTTGTTTTAAAATCAATTTCTTAATTAACCGTTGATTGTTTAATTATGTTTATCACCTCATACTAGTTTATGTGTTTGAATATGCGACCTATCATTCAACTGGGTCTAGTGATACCTAAAAAGTAATCTAGATACTGGGATAGCTCTCCTTATCGTGTTTTATATTACCGAACTAATGGGATCACAAATAACGTTCTGTCTTTGTCTTTAAATTATGAGCTTAGTTGGACCAGTAGGTGACCAATTTATGTTTCAGCAATCATGCTCTTAATTAACTGATAAAGATTTGAATAGTGGACCACTAGTATATAAAACACCGTCAAGCAATAAGTAGGTAAAGTCACGACGGGCTAGGGTTTTAATAGGATCACCATTGCTTTGATTCCCTAATATAGATTATAATTAAATTAAAGGATGCTTTATACGGATGCGTTAATTATGACAGGATTAATCGTGTCTAGGTCTTAGGATGATGTCCCGCCTAAGTCTTAAGAATGATATACCGCTTCGAGATAAGTAAATCATTGCACTAAAACAAACAAACCAACATTGAACTGGATTTAATATGGCTAATACAGTTTTCTATCATTTGGCTTATATCGCTTTTCTATCTTTTAATTTTCTTCTCTTCTGTATATTTTCTATTGAATTGATATTTGTCTCCACCAAACCTGTGCCAGTCTCTCAGACTGAAAACCCTATATCATTAGACAATGTATATAGCGTAGGTTTAACCAGTAAATAGACTAATTAAAATACTGATAGAATATAGGATTAATGTTCCACTCTTAGTGTTCGACACACTACTTACTACAAAACTCCATCTTGACCGGGTACACTGCTCGTTAAAGTGTTGTTTTAGGTTTGTCGGCTAAATATAAATTTAAAACTTGATAATCAAATAATTGACCCTACACGACAGCACATCAGGAACCTTTACCCACTGCTAATCAGAGATACCCTTGGATCAGATACCAGGTTGAGGGATACACCGAGGGTATTGTACATAGTTACGAGCAGAGGCTCGAGACGATATGGAGTAGGCCGGTTAACCGGGTTTATGTATTTGATTTTGAGGGTTTGACTCCCGGTATGAGGTAGGATTTAGCAGTGAGGTTGAGGATGGTGTATACTGTGGGAGAGGGGCAGCAGGTGTTCATGAGTCATGCTTGGAGGAGATTATTTGGGATCCAAGCACTTTTGGTCCGCGAGTTCATTCTGAAGTTTCTCAGCACTTGCAGGATGAGTGATACAGAGATGTGACTGGATGTTGCTGATACACTATGTTTTTAGTTTGGAGGAGTGGGGAGGAGGATGACACGGAGACAGTTTATTCTAGCATTAGGATTACACACTGAGCAGAAGATAGCAGAGGCAGGGTTTGGAGCCTACTAGGATGGTAGTGATAGATTGATCCCCGATAAGGAGGGTCTTAGGAATTATTGGATTGAGATCTTGTCTAACAGATACTTCTTGGGCCCCGCCCCTTCTTATGTTCTTATTCGAGACCCTGTGAGGAGACTGTGCCACAGGATGATAGCTTATAGTATTTCTGGTAGAGGGCAGGCACCTGAGAAGGTGACCGGTGTTGATCTGTTCTATCTCCGCAGCATGGATCGAGGGACTACTAACGTCCCACATCTATTAGCGCAGTATCTATTCAGGCATGCTGAGGGGAGGAAGAGCAGGGCCAGGTTGTCAGGAGGGCACTTCATTGGGCGTTTGGCCATGCATTTTGGGCTTGTCAGTGATGAAGGATAGAGGGGATTGCAGGTAGTCACCCGAGAGCTACCGTTGATTGATCTACATGAGCTTGGGAGGCTCAAAATTTGTTTGAGGTACGAAGATACATAGGCTTGGGTAGCCCAGGGACTAGAGAGGCACCAGGTTGCTACGGCTGGTGCCCATGAGGTCGATAAGGCTGGTCTGGCAGCCGACGAGGGTGCTCAGGAGATTCCAGCACCAGCACAGGCACCTCCGCCACCTCCACCCGCTCCTCAGCCCCGGACCATGTCATAGAGGATTAAGAGGATTGAGGAGGAGATGCATTATTTACGACATGATGTTGTAGGGTTACGAAGAGTTGTCGAGAGCTTCACTATAGAGCAGTTTAGAGTCTCCACTTGGCTGATCAGCTATATGACATAGCTCATGGACGCCAGCGGCCATCCTTATCAGGCATTCGATAGCACCCTTGTCGGTAGCTCACGTATGCCCTACCAGAGGTGCGTCAGACCCAGGACAGGAGATGCCAGCACTTCCGCAGCCCCTCATGCCGATGACCAGCCTGACCCTTGATCTCTTTCCCCTTTGATTATTATCTTTTGTAGATCTGTACTGTATATTACACTTATGAAACTTTGATTACCGATTTCCTTTTGATATATTATATGATATCGGTTTACTTGCGTGTGATAGAATCAAGACTAGCAGTAAGTTCAGCAACACGGCTCATTGATTGATTGCAAGTTCGAAATCCCAAAACCATTGCTTGAAATACAAAAGTGTTGAGAGGGAAAAAGGTCAAACTTAAAGACTAGCTGAAACAAAAGTGCTTCCCGGGAGACAACCCGGTCATTTTAATTATTTGTTGCATTTTTTTACATGAGTCTGTCTTCCCAGACACTCAATACGGCATATCGAACCCCTCTAGATATGACGTATAGACGTGTCTGGACGTTATCAGTTTTACAAACTTAATATTTAATTTCTAAATGTTTAATTGTTTTTACAAGAACAATACGGTGTATCTTAGGGTTTGGGATACGGCATATTGATCCCTATACATTTGTGTGTTTAATTGTTTTCTTGTACCATTGTAGCGAGATAGAAATTGCACTTGTCTTCTAATCTTTTATGCAGGACCTTGCTGAAACTATGATATAGTATAATCTGAAAAAGACATGTGTTGAACTTATCCGGGCATTCTGAAGCCCTAGTCAACACACTTTTTGCTCAAGAACTCATCTCGAAGAATTATCACGAGCAAAACATCAGGGAGTTTTCCGTTCTAATTCTATTTTCCCTGATTATTTTATTGTTTTATCTATACAACAAGGATGTTGTATAATTTAAGTGGGGGATGAAGAATTAGAACGTATGTGTCTTCTTTTTTACAAAATAACATGCTACGTGCTTAAAAGTGCTTAAAAATAGTCCAAATTTAAAAAAACAATTACCATGACTTTTGTAAAAATCACTAGTTACATTATCTAGCGCACTATAACCCTTGATACATATTGTGAGAATTAAGCCTATTCCGTTTCTAATTGTTTACCTAAAAATTCCACAAAATTATGAGTGTATCGGTGATGTAGTGGACTTTAGAATTTGGCCTGGTATATCACTCGAGACCGCAATGATGAGTACTATAGATTTAGATGGAGGAACATGTTCAACTAATAAATTTCTAGGATTAAACCAAATTACCTACATGTCATAAAATTAACTAACTACACTGGTTAGTTAAATCCCGTGTAACCCTTTGATTACTCTTATTTTTAGAGTAAATCCCTGAGAACAACCTGTTGAGCCATTCCTTTCTTTTTCTACACCATATTATATGTTTCGTCACACCTTTGCACCTTAGCTTACCGTGTAGATTAAGCCTATTCTAATCAAAGTTCCTAGTTGCTTTCGTGTAAAGTTTTGTATTTCCTATGTCAAAGTGAAATTTTTCTATCTCTGTAATGGTCGGGAAATTGCACAATGCAATGGGAAAAATATGTAGCTCGTATGTTTCGCTACTTTCGCGACTATGAATCATGTCCAAAGAAGAAGTGTTACAAGGAAAAGATTATCCGAACGAATTATGATAGTGATGACAGTGGAATAAAACCGAGATTTATGATGTATTACAAAAAAATGAAAAAAGAGAAAAGGCAAAAAAAAGAGAAGGAAGAAAAATAGTCGGTTCAAAAGAAGTTTATACCGAAGGAATTACTTGGAAGGATTGATTATTCGTTGATACGTTACAAAAATCAACGATGTAAAGTCTTGTAAAAAGTGGCCGATATCACCACTTATTCTGTAAAAGTATGTAAAGAGCGGGATGTAAGGGAAGTTGACCATTATGGGAATGCCAACTTAGGTTGTCTTTGTCATTTCTGTGATCGAGGCGTTTGTCTATATGTTCGAGTCTTTGTCATGGAACGGTCGAGGGAAAGTTACTAGCAACCGTACCTTATTTGTTGGCTTAATCTATTTGTTTCGTAAATTTTGTTTAACACCCATTTTACTTCCCTTTCCTAGCAACTAACCTTAATGTCTACTCGAACGAGGACTTGTACGAGCATGCATGTCTATTCTGTCGTTACGGCCATGTATGCATGTCTCAGCTGCCTTGTTGGATGACGACTTTTGGTGAAAGTTAGAAGCTCCCTACCCTATATCATTCTTCATCCTAACCGCTGGTTAAACACGAACAGGGATGTGATCGGATTGTATGTGTCTATTCCGTCGTTACGGCCGTGTATGTACGATGCAGCTGCCTTGTTGGTGTGGTACTTATGGTGAAAGACTGTTGAATGATCAACCCTAAGCCTTCTTAACCCAATTTATCTTTTGACTTGTTTCTCCTTAGCTTTAGCGGTGGATATGTGTATCCTTGCCAAGCCTATGATAGAAAACTAATCACGACCGAGTAATTGAGCGTACCAATTAAATGTTTCACCCTAGATTAGTTGAGTGATCTGAGTGTTTTCATTTCCATATTTCATGAGGAGCTTGGTTATGTATAGGTGATTAGGACAAAACGATGCTTAAACAAAAAATCCTCAACTTCGGTTGGGACACATTTTCATAAACTGAAACTTTTCTAAAGTCTACTTGAGGACAAGTAGGATTCAAGTGGGGGGATATTTGATGACATCAAATAACGTCACTTTATTATATCATTTATCCCATCTGTTTTGCCCACTTTTATATAATTATTGCATTATTTGGTACTTAATTGCTTTAAAGTTTATAAATGCAGTAATTTAGGAGTGTTTTGTGAAGACAAGCTAAAAGGCGCATAATTTGGAGCTAAAACGAAGAAATTTGAAGAATGCTGATTTATGACTACATACGCCATATCCAACAAAAGAGATATGGCGTATCAGCATCAAGCCTTCACAAGAAAGCGCTTTTGACCAATTTCCAATACGACGTATCTGACTTCTTCCATACGCCGTATCCATGAAGATAACTATTTGAAGATACATTAATAAAAGCAAATTGGGAAAGATATCACTGATTAATTGAGAACATTGCGCGCACTCCAAGGAATCCAGCCCTATGCGCCGTATCGACCTAGCCAGATACGGCGTATCGAGTCTTTTTCAGACATTATAAATAGAAGACTCAAAAACAAGTTTTCGGTGTGCTATATCATATTCTTTATATCATACTCATTAAATACGAATTTTAGAAGAGAATATCAGCCGCCAAGGTTAAGCATTGATCACGAATCCATAGAAGACATCGTGTAATTTTTACTTTCTTAGTCATTCGATTTCAATTGTTTGATTATGCTTGTATAATTACAATGGTTGTGGGCTAATACCCTCGGGTATTATACATCTTAATGAAAGTTTAATGTTTGGTTTGTTTTAAATCGATTTCTTAATTAATCGTTGATTGTTTAATTATGTTTATCACCTCATACTTGTTTATGTGTTTGAATATGCGACCTATCATTCAATCGGGTCTAGTGATACCTAAAAAGTAATCTAGATACCGGGATAGCTCTCCATATCATGTTTTATATTACTGGACCAATAGGATCACAAATAACGTTCCGTCTTTATCTTTGAATTATGAGCTTAGTTGGACTGGTAGGTGACCCGTTTATGTTTCAGCAATCATGCTCTTAATTAACTGATAAAGATTTGAATAGTAGACTACTAGTATATAAAACACCGTCAAACAATAAGTGGGTAAAGTCCCATTGGGCTAGGGTTTTAACAGGATCACCACTGCTTTGATTCCTTAAGATAGATTATAATTAAACTAAAGGATGCTTTATGCGGATGCGTTAATTGTGACAGGATTAATCGTGTCTAGGTCTTAGGATGATGTCCCGCCTAAGTATTAAGAATGATATGCCGCTTCGAGATAAGTAAATCATTGCACTAAAAAAAACAAACCAACATTGAACTGGATTTAATATGGCTAATACAGTTTTCTATCATTTGGCTTGTACCGCTTTTCTATCTTCTAATTTTCCTTTCGTTCTGTGTTTTATTGTGTATTGAATTGATATTTGTCACCACCAAACCTGTGCCGGTCTCTCAGGCTGAAAACCTCCCATATCATTAGACAACGTATATAGCATAGGTTTAACCAGTAAATAGATTAATTAGAACTAATTAAAATACTGATAGAATATAGGATTAATGTTTCACTCTTAGTGTTCGACACTCTACTTACCACGAAACTCCATCTTGACCGGGTACACTGCATGTTAAAGTCCTACACGACAACACATCAGTCACCACAAATATGTTAAAGATGAAGTCAGATGCCTTGGTGAATAGTGTATATTGTGATTTGACGTTGAAATACCACATTTTAATTTCACTGAATGTTTTTGGATACATAAAATTGATATTTATGAGATGTATCCAAAATACATTAAAGGGTCTGGTTTTAAAAGCTCCCCCTCAAAAATTAATCCACTTATGAAAATGACATTTTTGAGCTGATTGGACCAATTGTTAAAACATTTTGAGGAAGGGAGTGTTGAACACATATTTTTGAATGATTTTGAAAATCTTTTTGAGAAATTCTTGAAAAATTATGTTCAACGGTTTTGAAAACTACATGATAGAAGACTTATTTTCTATTTCGAGTAAGTGCACTAAAACGTACACTTCCCAAACATTTAAGTCCGGGTTACAGTCTGATGTAACTGTAAGCCATTGTCATGAGCTTAAAACTTTAGATGTTTTGTATAGTTGCTCAAGACCCGAGAAAATTGACTTTCTCGTTGACAGGATAAGTTATCATTAAAGATACACTTTCCTTACTGTGAAGTCCAAGTTATGCACTGAAGTGTACATAAGTCATTTAAGAAAATAGAAATGACATGTTTCAAAACGTTTGAACTCTTGCTCGAACTTCATTTACACACCCGTGTCAATATTAATCGACATTTCTAGGTACGTAAATGTTATCGATTCCAAGAGACATGTTGAGAAGATTCTTTTTGGTATTTTTAAATTTTTTAAATTTTGTATTTTGTTTTTGAAATATTTTCTATTTTTTTATCTTCTTTTTATAGGTTTTATATTTTTGTATTTTCTTTTTCAAAAAAATATATAAATCAAAATAAAGAAAAAAACAAAAATATATACAAGTCGATGTTTGATAGATATCAAATATTTTTATTTGCCAGAACCTCCAGTTCTGCTGGAGTCAAACATCGCATATCGAGTCGTTTGACGAGATACTTAAACCTATCTTCGGGTAAGGCTTTAGTAAACAGGTCAGCTAACTAGTATTCAGTTCCGAAAAAGAATAATTCAACAATACCCTTTTCAACCTGTTCCTTGATAAAGTGATATCTGACATCAATGTGCTTGGTGCGGGAGTGCTAGACTGGATTGTACGAGATGTCTATGGCTGCCTTTGAGTCACAATACATGGGTATTTTATCAAAGTGGAAGCCAGTAAATCTGTGGCTGAGTTTTCGTATCCACAAATTGAGACACAACTCACAAAATAAAGACCATAACTCGGCTTCTAGCTTGTAGACATTGAAGTGCAGTCCTTCTTTTTGGGACGAACTACTATATCAGACTTTTTTCTTTTCGTCACCACCTAGAAATTGTATACCACCAGAAGTGCTTTTACGTGTATCAAGACAACATGCATGATCAGAGTCTGAAAAAGCAGTTAGATTAAATTGGTATCCTGGGAGGGGGTGGGGGGGGGGGGGGGGGGGGGGGGGGGGGGGGGGGGGGGGGGGGGGGCTTACCAGTCGTCCATGTGAATGGTATTCTTGAGGTACCAAAAGATCCGTTTTACCTCCTTGAGGTGCTTCTCTGTTGGTCTCGCTTGACAGCGCGTACAAGAACATGTTGCATGAACAATATCTGGTCTACTTATTGTTAAGTACATGAGTGACTCGACCATGCTAAGATATTTTGTTTGGTCTACGGGAGTTCCACTCAAGTCAGCATCTAGGGGTTAGAAGCCATTGTTGTACCAATGCTATCACATGAGGTCATACCATGCTTTTTAAGTATCTCTTTAGCATACTTAGCTTGGTTTATAAAGATACCACGTGGGGATTGGTGGATTTGAATTCCTAGAAAGATTTTTAATTCCTCCATCATTGACATTTCAAACTTGCTGTGCATTAATTTTTTAAAATTTTTTAGAATGTTTTGGGTTTGTAGACCCAAAAATGATATCATCAACGTAAATTTGCATTAGCAATATGTCATCCCCTTTTTTAGTTATGAATAAAGTTGGATCAATAGAACCTTTGGAAAATCCTTTGGATAGTAGGAAGTTGGAAAGTTCATCGTACGACGCCCGTGGAGCTTGCTTGAGTCCACAAAATGCCTTTTTGAGACAATAGACTTTGTCACAGTGATATGAATCTACGAATCCATCTGGCTGATTCACGTACACTTCTTCCTTCAGAGGCCCGTTAAGAAAAGATGTATTTACATCCATTTGGTAAACTGGAAATGATTTGTGTGCAGCATAAGCAATGAATATCCTAAATGATTCCAACCAAGCTACGGGTGCGAATGACTCTTTGAAGTCTATGCCTTCCGCCTGACTATATCCCTTAGCGACAAGACGAGCTTTGTTACGAATAATAGTGTTTTCTTCATCAAGTTTGTTTTTCTAGAGCCATTTCATGTTGATGACATTTTTGCATAATGGTATGTCGACTAATTCCCATACATCTAGTCGTTCAAACTAGTGAAGTTCTTCCTGCATTGCTTCGATTCATGCATGATCAGCCATGGCTTCTTTGATGTTCTTTGGTTTGGTCCGACTCACAGAGAGTGTGAACATACACATATCACCATCGGTATCTAGCTGTTGTCTTGTTCTAACCGATTGAGAAGGATTTCCAATAACTTGTTTTAATGGATGGTCTTTGGCCCAATGATATTCTGAAGGATTTCGTTGATAGAAAGTGTTCATGTTTGACAGATCAACATGTTGAGAAGATGACTCCCTCATTTCATGTACCGGTGTACTGAAAATGTTGATAAATTCGTCTTTGTCAGCCAAGACATTTTCTCCTTGAGTTTGTGCTTGAATATCTGCTTGATTGATGTTCGCTGAAGCAGTGATATGTGGTTCTTGAGTTTGTGCTTGAATGGTAGGTTCAGTCGGTGTTGAAATAATCAAAGGAGATATATCTGTAGCAACGGTTGTTGAAGTAGATGAAGTTGTGTTTAGTTGTTATGTTTATCGGGTGCATAAGTAATAGAAACAGCTGAAGACTTTGACACAACTAGAGAAGCTCCATTGAAATATTCATCGAACATCGAACTAAAATAGCATATCTAACTTATTAATTGACGTTATTACTGACTCATCTTCTAGAGGAACATTTACTTGACTTTGAAAACTGTGACTTAAACTTCCATGTTCAAGTGCCGTTGTCGGACATTGGGGAGCGGGGTCAGAACTGACGTGATCTGACGCCATTTGAGGCAATTCGTCAAAATTAACATGGATGGTTTCAACTATCAATCTTGTTCTTTTGTTATAAACTATGTAACCTCTTGACACGGTAGAATATCCTACAAACATCACCTTTTTCTTTCATCTTGTCAAGATTCTCACCATCTTTGACGATATAGCATTGATGTGCTGTTATGTAGGTTATATTTATTGATTACTAAGTTTTAAATTTATATTTAGCCGACTTTGCCTAAAACAACACTTTAACGTGCAGTGTACCCGATCAAATTGAATTTCGTGGTAAGTAGGGTGTCAAACACTAAGAGCGATATTGTTAACCATATATTCTATCAGTATTTTAATTAATCTAATTAGACTAGTTAATTCTAATTACTTGTTAAACCTATGCTAAACCTAGTTCTAATGATAAAGGGGGGTTTTCAGCCTGAGAGACTGGCACAGGTTTTATGGTGACTAAAATCAATTCAATACACAATAATCATGCAAGAAGATAATCAAAAGATAAAAGAGTTGTACAAGCCAAATGATAGAAAACTGTATTAGCCAAATTAAATTCGATTAAATGTTGGTTTGTTTTTACTACAATGAGTGCTTATCTCGAGGCGGCATATCATTCTTAAGACTTAGGCGGGACATCATCCTAAGACCTAGACACGTTGAATCCTGTCACAATTAATGCATCCGCATAAAGCATCCTTTTAGTTTAATTATAATTTATCTTAGGGATTAAAGCAATGGTGATCTTGTTAAACCCTAGCCCATCAGGACTTTACCCACTTACTGCTTGACGGTATTTCACTATTTAAGTCTTTACCAATGATTAAGAACGTCCTTGTTGATCCAAGGGTCACCTGCCAGGCCAACCTAAGCTCCACCAATATATAAGGCAAAAGATAGAACATTATTTGTGATTCCTTTTGGTGCAGATATCATAATACTCGATTTGGTGAGCTATCCTAGTATCTAGATTTACCTTGGTCAGTATCAAAATAGACCAGTTTTATATTGTAGGTCGAGTATTCATGCACATAGTAATAAGTTTTAGGTGATAACCTAATTTGAATCATTAATCTGATTAAATTAAGCATATCGAGATTAATCAACCAAACTTTAATTATTCTTTATGTTTGATTTGAACGTGGGGTTGAGCCATAGTTACCATGGAACTTTAAATGTGGGTGTAGTCGATCACTTGGTAATCTATATAATTGGGGGGGTTGAGGGCGGAGGGGGGGGGTGGGGGTTTTAGGGTGGTAGGAGAGGGAGGGGAAGGTTAGGTGCACACACACAGGGGGGATGGGAGGGTGGGGGGGGAAGGGGGGTGTGCGGACGGTTCGGGCGTCATGATGTGACTTGGGGAGGGGGTGCGATGGCGTAAGAGGGCGGGGACTCGGGTATCATTTAAAAAAATTTAAATATAAAATAATAAAATAAAAAAAAAACCCCCCCCCCCAAAACAAAAAACACCCCACAAACAAAACACAAACAAAAAAAAAAAAAACAAAAAACCCCCCCCACCCCCCCCCAAAAAAAAAACCCCAAAAAAAAAAAAAAAAAAAAAAAAAAAAAAAAACCCCCCCCCCCCCAAAAAAAAAAAAAAAAAAAAAAAAACCCCCCAACACACCCCCCCAAAAACTTTTTGTATATAAATTTACCCATTTTTTTTTTTTTTTTTATCTCTTATATTTCCGATCGATACAAAAATTAAATGATTACAAGAGTATAGGAATTACAGGGTGTCTTCTATGGAATCATGATTGATGCTTGACCTTGGCTGCTCTTCTTCACTTCAGAAAATCGAATTTTATGTTTATGGTATAGAGAATATGATTAAGCACACCAAAAGCTCATTTTTGAGTCTTATATTTATAGTCTCTGAAATTAAGTGGATACACCGTATTGAGTGAGGTCAATACGAAGTATTGGGGTGTATTCCTTAGAGTGTGCGCTACATTCACAATCAATCAGTAATATCTCTCCTCAATTACATTTAATACAAGATCTTTGATTGTTTGACCAGCTGGATACAGCGTATGTAGTTAGCAGGATACGCCGTATTAGAAATTAAACATACACATTTTCTTGTAAAGTCCAAGCGCTGATACGCCGTATCTTCTTTGCTGGATACGACGTATTGAGTCATAAATAAGCAATCTTTAAATATCATCGTTTAAGCTCTAAAATGTACGCCTTTTAGCTTGTCTTTAAAAAACACTTCGTAATTACTGCAATTAACAACTTTAAGCGATTAAGTAACAATTCTTGCAATAATTATATAAAAGTGGGTAATTTACTTGGGATAAACGATGCTATAAATGCAATGTTATATCCCCCACTTGAATCCTAAGTAGACTCTAGAAATTTATCAAAAATGTATCCCAACCGAAGTTAAGGATTTTTCTTTAAGCATTTCTTTCGTTTAATCACCTGTACAAAACCAAGCACCTCTCGAAATATGGAAATGAAAACACTCAGATCACTCAACTAATCTAGGGTATAACATTTAATAGGTACGCTCAATTGCTCGGTCGTGATTAGTTTTCTATCATATGCTTGGCAAGGATACACATCTCCACCACTAGAGCTAAGGAGTAACAAGTCAAAGTAAATTGGGTTTTATAAGGCAACTTAAGATTGACTCACTCTAACAAATCTTTCACCAAAGTCACCACACTAACGAGGCCAGCTAAATCACACATACAGGCCATTAACGACAGAATAAACATGTAGTCTGGTCTGATTGGCCGCGTGGTCCGCGATACTGCTTTCCGGGCCACACACGTACCATTGATCGCCATAGCATAGTTTCGTTGTCATTGTAGTAAAGACCTCATACCGCCAGTGACCCCGAGACACTCAAATCAAGACCAGATTTGTCTGTTCCTATTGAACTAAGTCCCCATGCCTCATATACTTTGTCTCAAGACATCTCGACAAATATATATTAAGTAATCTACAGACACTCCAATTCGCCATCGCGCCTCACGTCCAAGTACCTACACACCTCAGTTCAAATGTAGTCAATGCCACCTAATGACTACGTCCTAAGAGAGACCTACAATATACTCATAATATATACATGAGCAAGAGAGTACTGATAGTCTTATGTAGAGTGATGACTTGCTCGTCTCTCACCATGCTCTGATGTGTGCCTGTGATATGCTGTCGGGCTGTACAACGCTGATGCCGGTATAGCGTGTATAATGAAATACAACACATACAATTAGCATGCTTGGAGCACACACACACTGCATCTATACATACCTTAAGGTAAACCCTCTATCGCGTCACTAGAAATACCTTTACAAAGATATATCGCTCAATTGTTTCCCCCGTGTATTTACCTGTCATCTCTAAAAGAAATAAAATATGCTATGAAAACTCCACCCCCAAATCTCTCTCCGTGATACCTCACCAAGCTCCCCCGTCCGCAAATCCTCACCCATTCTTCATACCATGATACAATGACCAACCTATGTTGGCATCGTCACTCTCTACCCATACCGGCTCCACACCGCTCTCTAATCCACACCTCACCATACCCTCCTCTTACCATCAACACTTTTACCACAATTCCAAGTGGTTATATCTACCACTTTTATACAAAACCCTATACATCGTTGATTTTTACATTTATCATCAACGAATAATCATCCTCCCAAGTAATTTATCGGTTTAAGCTCAATGAACCGACTATCAATCTTTCCTTCTCTTTTTTGATGCAATTTTGTTGATCCCAACTTAAGATCGATTCCTTAGCTTGTAAAGGTTAAGTTATTTTGAATAAATCCAAAACAACTATGTAGAAAACTTTGTGAATACTAAAGAGTTTGCGGAAATTATACTCTTAATACTTAGAAGGAATATAATGAAATAGTAAAACTATATAAACTATTAATATCATAAAAAGCTTCAGATATTATTTATTATCAATAATAACGAGTTTACTCCCCCCCCCATCGTGAAGTACTAGGGTTTACAACCTTGAAGCTATATATCAAAACGTATGAATGTGTATATGTATATTGGGTACATTTAACTCTATACCCTAGGACCTCCTTTTATACATCAAGGAGTCCTAACAGGCTTATAATATTTTCTTAAGTTATCATGATCTTATAAACAAATAACTTATACGTATCTTTGACAAAAATATCTCATACTTATCCCGTAAGTAATCTTGATAAGCAATCTTCATTTTTGCTCTTCTGACGTTTCCCTCCCCCACATTGTCAGTTACCAGCCCCATATTAGCTTGATACCAATCTTCTCCTTTTTTGATGATGCAAAAACAAATAAAATGTCGTACGAACATATTATTAAAGCTCCAATTGCTTCCCTGATGTTGTGACGTAATCATCTCCTCGAATATGAAAACAAAAATACTTATTAATTCAGAAGTCCTTTGTACATGCCACACCAAGGATCAATAGTTACAACCTGTTAATATTTCTTCCCCTTTTTGTTATAATCTAATAGGGGACTTATGAATGTAAGAAACATTGATTTCAACCACTTCAAACCAACATCACACTACTAACCCAAACTTTCTAATGACTTGAACTACCCTCCATGACGCATAATAAGAATAATGAATTCAAGTAGTAAAAATCCTAACTAGTGTTTGTTTAATTGGGACTGACTAGTAGTTAAAACCCTTCACACTCGATGAAGCATTTGTTAATCGGGTTAAACATTTTAACAATAAGCTTCCCTTGAAACCCATATGTTAACCATTTCGTGAATCTTCAATTCTGTAGGCTCTATGTAATGATTACTGATGAAGAAAACTAAGTATAACGAACTTGATGCTGAAGTAGAACAACCCAAACTTGTGTCTTATATCTTATACTATCCACGTGACGTCAAACTTATAAATAAATCTGTGAAATATAAGTAGATCGTGATCTCTTGACAAAAATCCTCATCTTCTATGAGACACATAACCAAAGTGATAGCAAATGTGAGCATTGAGCACCATAAGTTTGTAAATAACACACCTTTGCTAGATTTGTCAAGTCTTCATCACAACATTAAAAACACAAACAAGTTACCTCCTGCTTAAAGGTATGATAAAACACAAACCCAAATAATTCTACTTCAACTTCAAATAGGTGATAAACAACCATCTTCGTAATCAATTAATCCAAGAAATACGAGCCTTTAAACTTTTAAGAATATTTAAAACCATAACCTGTTAGCTTCCCCTTAAGCGAAGCATTCTGGTCAATCCGAGATCCAAACCATGTGCGTGTCATCCGATATCTGATGAAGCTAGCAGTATAAAGTCATTTGAGCCCGAGCAATAGTAACTGCGCTTCACTAGCAGTGGAAACCAATAAAAACAATAGTAATACCATGAAGTAGTAGTAACCAATAATACTAGCAGCATTAACTAATATCTTTTACCAAAAGCAGTACTAAGTAATTGTTGGCAATATTAAACAAAACTGGCAGTACTAATGTTGCACATACTCACGAACCAACAATACTAACCAATGAACACCATAAACATACCGAGCAACATTAACATATCTTGGCAGTACTAAACATATTGCATACCAAAATCATAACCACAAACTGCTCCTTCCATAAACTAATCATTCTCCAAAATCTTCACAGTAGTAACGAAGTATACAAGCAATACTAAATTACCTTTGGTAGTAGAAACCAATGATAACAGTAGTAACTATTTTTTTAACAAGAAACTGCTGTCTTCAAAACCTTGTATCAACTGATCCATGACACAAACCTGTCGACCAAAAGCATCCAACAACAACATACAATCAAACCTGCTGTAACACTTCTTCTTGTCAATACCTCCTGCCACTCCCAAACCAGCAACAACTAGTACCCATCTTTAATCCAAACCTTAAACCAACGTATTAGGGTTTTTTACTTCAAAGAAGATCCAACGCCTCTTTTAAATAAACCAATAAAGTTTTGCCTCCTAAATCTTGTCACAACTGGTTTCCTTAAATGTGAAAAGAATTAATCAAATAAAGAGCATACCACAACAGAATTTCATAGCGAATGACAGAAAAATATCCAGATTACTGCTTATAAAACCCTAAAATCCAATCAGCACAAAAACAAATTCCTTACAGGTTCGTGTCTTTATAGGTCTTATTAAAACCTTGCGTCACAAACTGGTCTTGAAATAGCTATTGAATTAGGGTTTGTTCAAAAACCCTAGTTTTACCGATTATCTCCTGTTGTCGAAAACTAGAAACACGAAACCCTTGTTTTGTCGAAACTGTTGCTTCTCTTTTATTGCTTTAAATGACTATTCAAAAACAACTATACTTCTTGTGTTTCTTTGAAGTCGTTGTCCTGTAACCATACTCCCTCTAATTTTACCGAATATAGGGTTCTTAATTAACCTTAATAATTCAGTATGCATCTTTACGAAAAAACATAAAAATAAACACTGATAGTAAAACCTTCTGAATCCTAGTATCAAGGAGCCCGTGGCTCTGATACCACCTGATAGAACCTTATAACATGTTTTAGTTCTTGGATCGTTTAAGATCAAATTATTTAGATCTTTATATATAGGATTAACAATAACATTGAACATAACATATGTATAGCAGAATTAACATAAGAACAATGATATTGTAACAAGATTTCTTCATTATCACTCTAAGCCCCAATTATATTTGATCAGAATATAACGGTTATAACTAATCTATAACAGGATCAAGTTACCTTGACCTTGAGGCTACACCATACAAACTAGACGTCTACATTTTCCCTGTGTATACACACACACACATTTTTCTGTGTACACCAAACTACATGCCCAAACCTCCTTTTATAACATAAGGAGTCCACGACTTACAAAGGAAGATAAACATTAGACAATTAAATCTTTTAAATATTTAGGAATATCTTATGTTATCTTCTATCTGAATAAGGAGATCTTCTAGATTCTTCAAAATCTTCCATCTTTTGAAGAATTCCAGCTTGTTTAAGTCCTTTTGTTTTATTCTTTTATTTACTTTGTCTCATCAAATCAAGAATCCCAACAGATTTCTATTTTCCTGTTTTTTTAACATAAAAAATATGAATCTCGTTGTTATTTTCAACCGTCTTCGCCATCCTCATATGATCCGATAATTATTCTTTAAACACTTCATCTTCGGATATAGAACATAATTGCAAAAGTAGAAAAATACATGAGCTATAAACTTTTACATTCCCATTGCATTGTGCAATTTCCCGACATAACCAGAGATAGAAAATTTCACTTTAACACAGGAACTACAAAACTTTACACAAAAGTGACTAGCCACTTTGATTAATAGGCTTAATTTATAGGGTAGGCTAAGGTGTAAAGGTATAATGAAATAAACATTTTGATGTGAAAAAGACAGGAATGGCTTAATAGGTTTTTCTAGGGGATCTTACTCTTACACTGAGAGAAAGCAAAGGGTTGTACGGTGGTTAACTAACCAGTATGGTTCATTGTAATATTAGACCGTATGAGTTCTTTTGGTGATTCCTAGAAATTTACCAGATAAACATGTACTCTAATCTAGTCTATAAGTACTCATTATTGTGGGCTCGAGTGATATACCAAGCCAAGTTCTAAAGTCTACTACATCACTGACACACTCATAATTTTTGTGGAATTTTTTGCAAACGTTTGGAAATAGAATAAGCTTAATTCTCATAATTTGACATTAAGGGTTATTGTGCGTGAGGTCATGTAACTAGTAATTTTTACAAAAGTTATGCTATTTTTTATTAAATTTAACATAATTTAAGCATATTGCATATTGTTTGTAAAAAGAAGGACAAGTAGGAGTTCTAATTCTCCTTCCCCCATACTTAAATTAACAACGTCCTCGAATGTATAGATAAACAATAAAGAACTGGGAAAATAGAATTAGAACGAGGAACTCCCCTGATATTTTGCTCGGGATGATTCTCCAATTTGAGTTCTTGAGCAAAAGTGTGTTGAAGAGGCATCAGAATGCCCGTTTGAGTTCAACATACGTCTTTTTCTAGAGTATACCATCACCAATTCGTCGATTTATTCACAATAAGGTCTTGCCTAAAAGATTAGAAGACAAAGCATGCAATTCCTATCTCGGTTTTACAATGGTTATAATGCAAAAAAATAAACACTCATATTGTACAGTTAGTCAATACGCCGTATCGCAAACCCAAGGATACGCCGTATTACATCCTGTAAAAACAAATGTTTTAAAGTTTGTAGAAATTTAAATGCAGAATTTAAAGGACTGATAATGTCCAGACAGGTCGATATGGCGTATCCATAGAGGTTTGATACGTCGTATGGAATGTCTGGGAAGACAGACTCATCAAACAATTTAGAATAAACGATAAACAATTAAAAAACAGTCGGGTTGTCTCTCGGTAAGCACTTTTCTTTCAGCCAAACTTTAAGTTAGACTTTTTCTTTTCTTTCTTCATTCTTATTTGGTTCGCTTCACGAGCCATCCATGATACTTTTTGTTGAAGAGGTCATGGTAGATGCTAGACATGGTCCCATGGGTTTTTCCCCAAGCGTTACATTTGCTTGGACTGATGGTAATGAATTCTTCATCGGACCCTATTGATAGTATGACTCTGAATTCTTCGGATGTGCACAATTCATCTGGATCGCTGACGTTGTATTCAGCAGGGACATGTGTTTTAGCAAAATACTCATTACTTTTTTCAAAATTGTATATTCCATCCCCTTCTTGTGCATCCAGATAGGGCTTAAAGAACGAGTCAGAACATGAATTTTTTTGGTTTTTATTGTAGGGTTCGGTGTCGCTTATTGATCCCTTATCATTACATTCCTTAACATAAAAATTCCATAGCCCATTCTTAGTGTTTTTGTCCATGCTCCAATAGTTTTTGAATTTTGATCCTAGCCAATTTAAAAATTCGAGATAGTCGGTCCCGTTGTCCAAGTCATCTAGGATTTTACTATTGCAAGTATGGGATAGTGGATAATATTTGAGAAAAAAAATTCTCACTCAATTCATTCCAAGTGGTGACTATACCTTTTATTTCATTATCCCACCAGTCCCTTGCGTGTCCACTAGGCAAAATTGGGAAGAATTGCATCGAAGACTGTTTATGCACATTAGGATCTTTAATCCATTCTAATATTTCAAGTACTTTCGAAATATGGTCGATAACGTCCCCCCCCGTCAGTTCCATTAAAGACATTATCATGTAGTATTTTCACAAATTCATCGTCAATCTTAAATTCGGTATTCTTGTTAATCTTACGTGTTGTATTATCTGAACCATGAAGGTCATCCTCAGAGGCAGGTTTTGTCATAGTTCCTGATTTCTTCAAACGTTTCCTGAGTATACTGACAAATGATCAGTAGGACATGCCCTTAGGGGAGAGAACACAGAGAACAAGAAATCGAAATCGAAAAATTACGACAGCTACTGTATCAGGTGATCGCCGCATGTACATCATTTCGAGACCTAATTGATTAGCAGGAATATATAGTTCAAGAAGACAACACTTAGGAAATCACCCAAATAGCCTATATGTGTGCGTTTATCGACTTGTTACACTGACTTGTCGACCTCCCATGATAAACCCTTATTTTGCACTCATTATACCCCTAGATCACCCATGTTGAACCAATCTATGTTTCAACCTACTCTATATGTTTCGTTATACCATTTCACCTTAGCCTACCATGTAGTCTTTATTTTCTTTATGTTGAAATCTCTGGTTACTTAAGTCCATGGTTCGGGGGAACAGTAACGAGAATTATATGCTTTCGTTGAAGACCAATCAGTTATGATCTATAAAGACCCCCTGTATCACCACTTTTGACATTTTTATCTCAAGTGGGGGGATGTATGTGTAATATCAAATGTTGCAGGGGAAATAATTAAAGATATAAACCCCTGTAGCATTTGTATATTTGAAGAAAAAAGGGTGCAACAAAAGGCCACCCATGTGCTAAAAATGTAAAGATTGTGCAAAATAAAAAAAATAAAAAAATAGAGCTAGTAGCCTATAATTGCACCGAAACATCTCTGTAAAATGGAGCTATTAGCCCATTATTACACCAAGTGATACCAATACTTATGAAGAATGGAGCTAGTAGCCCATTATTGAAGATCAGATTTTCAGACTTTGACTCTTGGACCCATGGATGGACAGTAGCTAGTTATGACAACCTTAGATTACTTTTGACTATTTGTTTTGTGTTTTTACAATATCAACCATTAAATGTGTATCCCATTTCTATCCTAACCCTTAATCACCCTTTAAAACCATAATACCCTTGTTGCCTTTGAGAATTATTTAGACCCTAAGTCTGACTGGTGCAGATTTGTGTACTTTCCAAGCTTATAATAGAATACATGCTATAACTGTGCAATTAAGCGATCACCCCGAAAATAAAACACTTAGACTAGTGGAGAGCTGAGTGACTTTTTATCCCCTTTTCGTGAGGTGTTCGACTTTGATGTTTTCTAGAATAAGAGTTTTATAAATTCATTTCTTGAAGTTATTCTCGAGAAATCTTTTTATGAAATGTTTTAACAGGTTCTACTTGAGGACAAGCAAAAGTCAAGTGTGGGGATATTTGATAACATCAAATATTTAATACTTTTTGGTGGCAAAATACCCCCTAAAATACCTGTAAATGTTTCACTAACACTCAAAAACGAGATATTTTCTATTGTTTTGTAGTTTTCAGGTGAAATGCAGGAAAGTGACAAGAAACAAGGGAAAAAGGACTTAAAGTGTAAATTCTGAAGAATGTTACGGCGTAACACCAAAAATGGTTACACCGTAACATAAATTAAGCAAGTACGAAGATCAAGGAAGACTTTACGGCGTAACACCATATCTAGTTACGCCGTAACCCTATATTTGGAAGGAAATCTTGTCAAAGTTATAGTTACGGCGTAACACCTTATCCAGTTACGCCGTAACCATGAAGATCCACAAATATGGAATGAAGATCACGTACATATGGAAGTTATATGAAGGTTACGGCGTAACACCATATCTGGTTACGCCGTAACAGCTGCTTAATTATGGAATGCCGTGTAAGTTGGTTACGGCGTAACACCTTTATTGGTTACGCCGTAACAGGTACGATATCTATAAATAGAGGCCTCATTCAAGCTATTCCGACATCACTTCCTCCACAGCCAATTGGAGAGGCGACAAAGGCTTCCAACCTTCAAAGAATTCCACCTGGAGTCCAAGGGAGATCACACTTTACTTACTTTTTGTATTTAATCGTTCAAATACGAATACTGTAAGAATTATGAGTTTTCAATATATGATTTCTTCTATTTCTTGTTGTGTTTCCGTTACCATAAGCGGCTAAGCACTTAAACTCCTGGCCTAGTTATGTAATTACATTTGTTATGATTGTTTCCTGTTAGATTATGGTTATTAGATATTCCTTGACTATCATGTAACCCTGGGTTTTTGATAGTACGGCGGTGGTTTCGGATCCTGCTTGCCATATTATTATATTAATATCAATATGGAATCCATCGGGTACTAGGAGATGAATCACTAACTCTTAACCTAGTGTAGGAAACGAACCGTCACCACATTATCCTCAATAATTACTTAAAAAAGCATTAGGAACTATTTTAGAAGGGGGTTTAATAACCTGCATAGGTTATTAGATTAGTTTTGAGTATAGTTGAGATTAATCACTGCAACCTAGATAACCTACCTCCTGGACGATTTGGGACTGATTCGGAATCGCAGAAAGTATACGATAGACTACATATGCATATTCAAGTCTATCGACCTTAGAAACCACTAATAAAACCATAGTTTAACATTGCAAAAGAGTTTTCATAGCAGTAGTAATGAAGTAAACTAGGTTAACACGTTTTTCTCTTTGATATATCCTAATGTCCCGCCTAAGTCTTAAGAATGATATGCCGCTTCGAGATAAGTAAATCATTACACTAAAACAAACAAACCAACATTGGACTGGATTTAATATGTCTAATACAATTTTCTATCATTTGGCTTGTACTGTTTTTCTATCTTCTGATTTTCCTGTTTTGTGTTTATTGTGTATTTAATTGATATTTGTCTCCACCAAACCTGTGCCAGTCTCTCTGGCTGAAAACCCCTATATCATTAGACAACGTATATAGCATAGGTTTAACCAGTAATTAGAAACTAATTAAAATACTGATAGAATATAAGATTAATGTTTCACTCTTAGTGTTCGACACCCTACTTATCGCAAAACTCCATCTTAACCGGGTACACTGCTCTTTAAAGTGTTGTTTTAGGTTTATCGGCTAAATATAAATTTAAAACTTGATAATCAAATAATTGACCCTACACGACAACACATCACGAACCAATTATCAATCGGCCGCTGGTAAGCTTCGTGACCATAACACCGAAGAATCATGGGCACTATTAAAGGACCTTGCCCTCTATGACAATGAAAATTGGAACGACCCAAGGTATTTCGCTAAGCCGGTCAAGGCAATCGCTTTGCCTCAAGATGTCCCGTGTACATCCGACCGCCGTCTAATCGAGCTTGAAAATCAAGTCTAACGCTTGATGGAAGCTCATCTTGCTCCGACACAACCTACCCAAGTGAACAAAATCACTACCTCATGTGAAATCTGCAGTGGTCCCCATGACACTCAGTATTGCATGAAAAACCCCGAACAAGCCTTTGTTGACTACACATCCTCGCGTACAAACAAAATGGGAGGTAAGAGGTTCACTCTGAACTATGGACCAAGAAATTTCAATGATGCCGCCAACACCTGGAAGGAGAAACCAAACTTTAACTGGGCACACACCCAAACCTTCATTAACCCACAAGGCATATCAGTCTACATCCACTCCTCTAGTTATCAAATAAATCTTGAAAAGGCATTACATGATTTTGACTCTCACCAAGAGAAGAGATTATCTTACCTAAAAACCCAACTTAGACAACAGCAGGTTGACATGATTGGAAAAATTAATCTTCTTTGGAAAACTATTTCTGAGAAGCTCAATGACACATCTTCCCCCAAAAATGAAGGAATTTCCATTGCCCCTGATAAGATCGTTTTAAGCTCAGATTGGTTAGATCTTTTATATCTAGGATAAACAATAACAATGATTGAATATGCACAGCGAAATTATAAGAACACAATCAATGTTATCATAAGGTTTTCTTTATTCATACGTTTCCTTATTACCCCAACTATAACTTTGGGTTACTAACTAACTAACTATCTAACTATGGTGTACACACACACACACCTTTTACTATTTGACTCTCATCAGTCGACTCTGCTATCTTGCTAAAACCTATGTCTATGATCTCTTTATATAGGGAGAGATCATGACTTACAAAGGAAGTAAATCAATAGATAAGGAAACTATTTAAATTACATTAAACCTCATTAAGATGTTTCCTAATCATTATCTTGTAGAATATTTGACCAAATCTTCATATTTCTTCACCAGCTTGTAGAGTTTCATAATGACGACTTTGATCATTTTGTTTCATTCTGTTGCTCATTTGTATCATCAAATCAAGAATCCCAACAATCTTCCCCTATTTGATGATGACAAAACAAACAATGTTCTTGTACGAACTTTCCTTAGAGCTGAGAAAGTTAAGATCATGGATCTCCCTGAATGAAACAAAATCTTCCTTTGTAAAATGCTAACTGCTTCCCTTTAACTTAAGATCTCCTTGAACATGCCACCACATATAATAAGCTGCAAATCAATAAACTTGTAATCTTCTTCCCTTTTTTGTAATCATCTAATAGGGGTCTCCTGTAGATATGCAACTTGGATCATAACACACTACAAATCATATACCACACTACCAATCCATCCTTCTAATGACTCAAAATACCCTCCATGAAGCATAATAAGATAAATGACTCTGAGCAGTAGAAACACAAACTAGCAGTAGTAATAAATGACTAGTAGTAGTAACGAAACACTTCCCCTCAAGTGGTGCATGTAGATGGTTAAACATTTAATCAATAAGCTTCCCCTGAAACCAATATGTTTACCATCTCTTGAATCTCGAACTCTGTAGGCTCTATGTAGTGATTACTGATGAAGAAAACTGAGTATAACGAATTTGATGAAGAAGTAGAATCTCCCAAACTTGTGTCTTATGTCTTGCACTATCCACGTGACGTCGAACTTATAAATAAATCTGTGAAATATAAGTAGACCGCAACCTCTTGACAAAAACCTCATCTTCTATGAGACACATACTAAGTGATAGCAAATGTGAGCATTGAGCACCATAAGAAAAATCACACACCTTTGCTAGATTTTGACAAGTCTTCGTCACACCATTGTAAGCACGAACAAGTTATCTTTAAAGTCATAGTCTGCAAAACTATACTTTAAGATATGATAAGACACGCACCTGTGAAACCCAACTACAACATCAAATAAGCAATAATCAACTGTCTTCGTAATCACATCTTCAAATAATCTCCAAACCTAAGTAATTCCACTTCACCGTCAAATAAGTGATAAATAACCATCTTCGTAATCAATTCTTCCAATAAATGCGAGCCTTTAAACTTTTAAGAACATGTAAAATCATAAACTATTCCAAACAGTAGAAACCAAAACCAAACTGTTAGGATTAAGAAAAAAGACTCGGTCACCCCATGTATTTCTTATTTAGCATAGCTCGTAGTAGGTACAGTAATCGTATGATTTATGGTGTTGGGTCGGGTCTTTACCCACTGTAAGCCCACAGCATAGCCCGTTTTATGGGGCGTGTAAGAACTATTTAAACCCTCTCCACACATAGAGAGGGTGTTGGAAGAATTCATTTTACAAACACTCTTTAGTGTGTTTTCACTTATTTCTCTCTCAACTATTCTCTCTCTCTCACTTTCTCTCTCTAGATCTCTTTAGATCTATACATGTTTGTGTGAATAAGGGAACCATCAATTGGTATCAGAGCCACGTGTGGATTCGTGGTTGATTCGTGTGGTTCAACAAGATCAAATTCGTGGGTCAAAAAGAAGTCAAAAGAAAAAAAAAGCAATACTTAACAACAATTGCTTAACCATCTGCGCTACTTAGCCAGATGTATTATTATTCATCTTATGTAATATATATTCCTTCCTTCCAAGCTTAGCAACACAATATCTGTCATTAAATTGTTACTAACTCGTCGCCAAGAAGTGTTCTCCTTCCTCCCAAGGCTATTAGCGATGCATTTTTCTGTTGCTAGGTTGTCACTAATCTGTCACTAACCTCATGTCTCCTTCCTCCCATTCATATTAGTGATAAATTTATTTGATGCTACATGTCGCTAATATGTCACTATTTGGATACTCTTTCTCCCAAATCAGGTTAGTGGACAATTTTACTGTAACATAGGCTTGTTTGAAAGGACTGTCGCTATGTCTGCCTGTACTAATTCTTTTCTTTTGGACAATCGTGGATATATGAAGATCATAAATCATTTAAACTAGCATCACAATCACTACATTAGTACTCACACACCAACAGATATAACCACAACATGTCGAGACTTTCTATCAATTAAAAGAACAGTAATTATACCATTTAAAAACCTGCTGTCATGAACAAATCACCATGTTCTGTTGTTGTTGTTGATTGCATAAATTGTGCTTTCATTACATTATCATACGAATCTGCGTTGTTGAACGCCAAGAATATAACCTTGGTTCCCTGATACTTCTTTGTACTGCTTTAAATTTGAAACACACAAAAAGCTTTTGAATACACAGATTGTACAGGAGCTTCAAAACCCTTCTTCTTTTCCACGAACAAAACACAGAAACCTTGTGAATCCTAGATCAAGAGCCCACTGGCTCTGATACCAATTGATAAGATCGTTTACGGCTCAAGATTGGTTAGATCATTTATATCTAGGATAAACAATAACAATGATTGAATATGCACAGCGGAATTATAAGAACACAATCAATGTTATCAAAAGGTTTTCTTTATTCATACGTTTTCCCTATTACCTCAACTATAATTTGGGGCTACACCAACTAACTATGGTGTACTATTCGACTCTCATCAGTCGACTTGCTATTATCCTATTAAGGACTACATTGGGAGAGCTTCTAGTTTACTAGGGATGGGTTATGTAAAATCTATGTCAATGATTCTCTTTTATATGGAGGTTCATGACTTACAAAGAAGTAAATCAAAGATAAGGATACTATTTAAATTACTTAAACCACTTTAACTTTGTAATTCCTAATTATCTGTAGAATATTTGACTTCTTAAATCTTTAATATTTCTCCACAGCTTGTAGAGTTTTTTAATGACGACTTTGATCCTTTTGTTTCTTTCTTGTTTTATTCTTTTTTGTCTCATCAAATCAAAGAATCCCAACAAAATGCATTAGTGAAGGTTCGTTTGCATCTCTAATGTGTGGTTTTAGTCACTTCTCACCACTTCTATTTTATTTTACTTTCTCACTTGGATCCATCTAACTATATATATATATTTAATATATATATATTATATATATATTTTATATAATATATATATATTTAATGTATATATATGATATATGTGTGAAAACACATATCCATTTTATATCAAAATAAACCCAATAAAGACCAAAAACATAATAAAAATGGCAAAGATATGCTTGTTTTTGTGTTTTGTATGTGCAGGTACGGAATAAGCTAAAAAACCATAAGAAAATGGTTTTAGTAAGAATTATCTTTACATGTGCAAATTATGAGCAAGAATTGAAGATTTTATATTACTAGTGTATTTTTTATACTAGAAAGTTATAAGATATTGATATTTTCACGCGTGCAAATTATGAGTAAGGATTAAAGCATTGCTCTTACTAGCGTATTTTATAAACTAAAAGTGCAAAAATATGAGAAATTAATGTTTAATAAACGTTTATTTAAGTTTTGTAAGAATGTATCTTCACATGTGCAAATTATGAGCAATGATTAAAGACTTTATATTACAAGTGTAATTTTTATACTATAAGTGCAAAATTATAAGATATTGATATTAAATACTCGATTATTTAAGTTCTTAAAATTATCTTCACGCTTGCTGTAACACCCCCAAAATGGGTCGCAGCGGAATAAGGATCCGGGGCGTGTTCCTTCAAGATCAACAGCACAAGATATATATAAGAACGACACAAAAGTCGTTTAAATTGATACATTGGATTTAATTAAAAGACATATTACAAAAGCTTATAGCTTTACTTGTTCTTTGTTTAATATTACAAAAGATAACATAGATTTCCCAAAACATGATGCACATAAATCTTTAACAGTGCAATCCAAAACATAATCCAATGCATCCTTGGCACCTCGTGCCTATTGACCTCCTGAAAACATTGCTTAAAACGTCAACAAAAATGTTGGTGAATTCATAGGTTTATGTATTTAAATTATGCAGGACCGCAAGACTTTCCCGTGATGTTACAACATATGCCAACAATCACAAAACCAGATTACTGTTGCACTAAGCTCATGACACTGAAGCTCAACCTATATTTGCTATTTTAGCAGTTATTTGCCCGTACAGATGTTGTAACCCGCAACATCCAAGTCCGACATGGTCAACGTTCGTTCCCGGTGATAGCTAATCATAGCTATATCACCCAAACGGGGAGGTTATGCCCTATAGATCTATTTTAATATCATTCGCGCTCACATAATGCCAATTAACAACATACATCTATGCAATGACAGTTCAATGAAAATGGGCTCAGGAGGTTATCGCTACTTAGGCATAACACATAATCAATATACTTTAAACACTTGCGTCCAATTTATAAAACAAAGCATGTTTTCACCCCAAATAATAGTAAATCAGTAAAACTGTAAAAGCGAGGCTATGAACTCACCTTGAGTACAGATAGTCCAAATAATCACAAATAAAATGTCACGCAAGACAATAGATGCAACCTATTTAAATTAAGGTCGTATAAGTACTGAGTACTTTAATTAATAACGTAAACACAATCCTATAGTAGTTACATCGTACTATCGTTCGGGCTATCATAATTAAAGAGTCAGACACGACTACGCAGGATGTTAGGACACTTAAATCGAAATCAACAACCGTCGATACGCCATCCGAGAGGCTCATATGAAACTCCCTAATTATTATAGCACTTTGATAACCACTGGACATCAATATTCTATATCAGCATAATCACGACTAATCGTTTTAGTAAATAATATTTATAACAGTGAAACGTTATAATATATTTTTCGTAAAATGAACTAATTTGGTCGTTTTTAAGCCCGTTGCTCGCGTTCCTTACGTCCACGTCTTCGTAGTAAGACGAGTGATCAAAATATTACATTTTCAGTTTATTTCTGCGATGAAAATAGTGTTTTACTGTTCACAACAGCTATTTTACTCGTTTTCAGGTTTTAATTAACGTAAAACCCGTTTTTGTCGTATCTTATTCGTTATAGCTCCGTTTTTAGCGATTCTTTCGAGCACGTTCTCGTAATTGAAAGTTTTATCATATTATGGATGTTTATAAAAACATAACTTTCTGTAATGAATAGTAAATTTTATAAAAATAGTTTTATAAAAGTATTAACTATCGTAAACTTGTAAATGGCGTATCTTCTTCGTTATTAATCGGTTTTTCGAGTTCTTTATGACCCATCGATCCTTGTGACATGTAGTATTTTATAAAATCATAAAACATATATGTATTTTTCGAATTACAAAACAGCCCCTAAGATATTATTTTTCCAAAATGTGTTTATCTTTATAAAAACCTTGTTTTATGTATTAATTAATTTAGTAGTTTACTATAAAAACTCTTATAACCATATTTTACATATGTGGTACTTATAATAATGTCCAAGTTCATCCATAGTCCTTGTAAAGTTATTGTAACAAGTTTTAACAATTTATTTCATTACTTTCATTTGTAATTATATTAAGTAACATTAAAAACCCTAATTTTTACATAAACATGTTTATACTTAAACCATATGTTAACATACTTTTATATTCACTTTTCCATGATATATATGACAATATGACATGATAAAAAGTGCATAAAATCATAAACATAATTAATAACTCATTTTACATATTAAAAAGTCCTTAGTGGTGATTATAGCCATAATTAACATATAACACATAAAATAATGAGAAATAAAAGTATAAAGGAATTAGGAAGACCTTAGTGATAATGTATGAGATGAGAAATAAGTTCTAAACCCGTGTTTAGATTCAAAACCAAAGCTTACAAGCTTATAAACCCTAGATTAGGTTTGAAACCCTAATCTTCCCTTTTCTTCCTTAATACTTGCAAATGATGATCCAATGCTTGAAAACACTTTAGTATGCCTTAGGATTGATGTGTAAAGGGTTGTATAGATTGTAGAAAAATTTTGTATGGTTTGATTATATGAGCTATTTGAGCCGTGGGTTTTGGACTTACAAAAGAGAGGAAGAAAATGAATTTTGTTAAGTAAAAATGTAAGTAAACTTCACTTATGATGCATGCTATATATAGGAAGGAAAAATATCTTACTAACCTAACCATAGTTACTTTCTAACCCTTGCTCAAGGTTAAATAGTTTCTTATAATATCTAGATATTTATAATATCTAGATATTTAGCAAGTTGATAAGTCTTGGTCATAACTTGAAAATTTCGGCATATATACATATATGTATGATGTTATTTTGATTATTTTGGGTATTGGGTATAATCGTGGGTATTCGTTTAGGCGTAGTTAGGTTTTGGAACTTCCGGGAATGCCTAAACCGCTTTTTCTTTCTCGTTGTCCGTTAAAATTAGTTTGTGAATAAACTTTTGAAAAAACCAAAAATATTTTTCTTATTATTTTTCTAATTTCCTTTAAATAGTGCATGCGCACTAGACGTTCTAATTATCCTAACAATTCAAACGTCACAATTCCAAGACGTTGGAGAAGACAAGTTTCTAACATAGTCAAACCCGAGATTCGAACTATTGTTGCACCAATGGCAGAACGTACCATGGAGGAGCTACTCTGTGCCCCCACAGAAGGGTACATAGAAGCTATTGTTTTACCAGAAATCAATGCCGATCACTTTGAGATTAAGATGAATTTGCTTCAGTTGGTTCAAGCTAACCTATTTTACGGCCGTGAGAGTGAGAATCCTCATGCTCATACTAATAGTTTCAAAAGGATTACCTCGACTTTACGATTTAGGAATGTGCCTAACGATGTGATTAAGCTTATGATGTTTCCATATTCGCTCGAAGGAGCCGCGAAAACTTGGTATGAGAAAGAACCACCAAATTCAATCTTGACTTGGGAGGATCTCGTTACCAAGTTCGTTAACCAATTTTTCCCTCATTCGAAAACCACTCACTTAAAGAATGAAATTTCTCGTTTTACACAAAAATTCTAGGAGACTTTCAGTGAAGCGTGGAAACGATTTAAGGAGTTGCTTAGAGCATGCCCTCATCACGGATTTACGGAGTTAACTCAAGTTGATACCTTTTACAATGGTTTAAACGAGAATAAATAAGACTCCTTAAATGCCGCGGCGGGTGGAAATCTTTTGAGTAAAACGACTAGAGAGGCTTTAAACATAATTGAAAACAAATCAAAAGTTCGTTATTCACGAAATAGATTAAATGCTTCTAGGATGAATGCTACTTCTAGTAAAACGGATGAGAGAATTGATAAGCTTGCGGATCAACTTTCGACCTAAGTCGTGATTGTTTCTAAAAAAGTTATCACTCCCTCTCCGGTTAAGGCGGTTGAGGAAACTTGCGTTACTTGTGGTGGTGCCCATTCTTCACTACTACAAAAAGGCTAAAAACACCCCCCCAAAAAGATCGGATATGTAAAACCCTATCTCTATGATAAAAAAATAGTAGGAAGGTAATAAATGGAATTAGGTTTTCTTTAAAAAACCAGTTTTCATAATAGAAATTGTATAAAAATTGGTTTTTGAGATGCAAACCACTCTTTTTACACAATTAAAAACACTTGTGTATATGTAATAACATGTCTCTATGTGTTTATATTATGGACACCATTTTTTATAAAACAACTAGTTTTTTTACATAATTAAAGACACTAGTGTGTAGGTAACAACATGTCTATTTGTTTATGTTACATACACCATTTTATTACAACAAATTTTCAATAAATTTTAAATTACTTTTACTTAATAGTTTTATTTAAAACTTATTATTAGTTACAAAGAAATGACAACAAGTATAAAGTAAAAGGGCCCAAAATGTAACTTCTT